>VYZM01007749.1:106559-121479 GCA_013398915.1 Dromas ardeola
CCCGCCGAACCCCCCGCCGTTGGCTTGGAAACGGGCTGGCAGCCTCCGCCTCCTCCTCCGAGCCAGTCCCGCTCCCCCTGCCCCGCTCCCCGCCCGCAGCGCCCGGCACCTCCCCGTCTCCCGCGGGGGGCCGCCGGACAAGCGTTCCCATTAGCGCCTTTTAAAAAAAAAAACCACAAACCCACCCGTTTTTCTTAGCGTTTTATTTTCTAGGGAGAAAATGAGAAAGGGCAGGTTTTTTCTCCCGCTGGGGCTGCGGGGCTAGTGTCCGCAGCCGCGGTGTGTCTGCTCGCTGCAGAGCGTAGATGCTGATGTGAAAAAGGGCTAAAGCGGAGAGGAGAAGCGTCAGTGGATGCGAGCGTTTGCACTGATGGATTGAAGCGGTGGAGCCTGCCTGGTGCTGAAGAGGTGAGTGAAATATTCTGCATTTCTTTCTCTCTTAAATCAGTTTAGCGATGAGCGTTTCCCTCTCCCTGTGTTTCCAAAATAAAAAGGGACTTCTAAAGCAAGAGGAAGAAGATATCATTTTGAAACAATAAGATATGTTTTTCCTGGATGGAAGAAAAGATGAATGTCACTGTGAGGCAGAAATATTTCACTGTGTGTAGCGAAAAAATAGTAAGGGGAGGCAGGCTGCTGATACAGTGAAAATGACCTTCTCAAGGGATACTGGCCTTCTATCAGCTGCTGCTTCAGCTTGATCCCTTTTTCACAAAATTAAGTCACCTCCCTTTCCTCGCCTGGATTGTAACCCATTAATATCCAGTACCTGAACCTTACTAAGATCCGTTGTGTTCTCTTAATGATTCAGAAAGATAATCCATTAGATTCCGCCTGCTGGGAGAAGAACCTCCACGGTCTGTAGCACCTCCTCCCAGGGAAACGCAGACTGGCTAACGTTCCCTCAGAAAGGCTCTTAGCAGCTGAATTTCTGTAATAAATCCTCACATCTGCTCATTCTAAAGATACGTGGCTCTGCAGAACTTGGACTCTCTGCCTCCTCGGGTGTGCTTGTGCATGTGAAGGAATGGGGAGGTTTTGTTAGATTAACCTGCACCTGTGGACGGCTCCCAGCTGCACTTGTGAACCACAAGTTTTTTGGTATCTTTGCATTTGCATTTTGGGGTGAGTGATTCACACACAAACCCCCCAACCCTTCGACGTTAGCTGAGAGCTACGGACAAATACATGGCCGTTTAATTTCTGCCCATAGTACCGATTTGATCTGGGTTTGGCTGTTTCACTGTAGAAGCTGTTTAACTTGTGGTCTTGCGGTATTTATTCTAGAGGCTACTGACCTATCTCGACAACATTTTCCTGTGCAAGATTTGAGAAAAATTCACCAGTTTTCCCTTCAGCATTTCTTTATATCCATTTACTGATACTCTAACACCCACAATTTGATTTTTATTTTGGCTCCGTATTTCGTGCCATTGTGGGTCACACCCTGTGGGTGGCCGTCAAAATTTCATCTACAAGGGTTACAACAGGAGGTCAGGTAGAAAAACACGGTACTGTGAACATCTACTTGTGGATCACGGAGGACTAAATGTGAGTGTGTATTTTGTATTTCATTCGGGGAAATTGTTGCTGACTTTATGGATACAGACATTTAAGTCTGAGCTGATGGCTTCGGTGCAGTTATAGGCAGAAATAGTGGCTTTTCATCAACAGGGCACATATTTGCTAGCTGAAAAGATACAGCTTGGCAGAACAGAGAGCTTTTTGCCATTAACTTGGCCATCTCCGTCAAATCATTTGGTTGGAAGCTATCATGCAAAAAGCACAGATCCCTGCCCTTGGATAGAGGACATTATTACAGGATAGGCCTATGGGTATAGAAGAATGAAGTTCCAGTCCTCAAGAAGCCAGTGACGGGTGCAATCAAAAGGAAACATGATAGTTATATGGCATATTTAGGAGAAAATCTGATGATATCACCCATTACCAAAGTACTGACTTGCATTTTCAAAGAAGAATCCCACTCTGTGTGCTTATGCATACTTATATGGAAAGAAAAGCAGATTAATTCTGCGTAAGGCCGTGGAGATTTCATTCTGACAATGGACCTTACAGAGATGAATAAACTCTGTGTGCTACATAAAGAGTGCTACACCTCTGTCTGAGGATTAGGTGCTTGTCCCTTCATTGGCCACTGGTGAACAGAGTTGAATGACTCTTCTGGAGGTAGTACCTTGAATTTAGTCAGCCTCCAGTAGAGCTCCGTGGTTCAGCTACAGGCCTTGGCTTTGAATTTAACGATGATAATCTAAAAATAACCAGCCAGGTAGTTCTGAAGGACTGAAGTGAAAGTGTTCTGGTTGTCTCAGTTCAGATTACACATTGATGGAATAAGGTACGTTAAATTTTAAGAAATCTAGACAGAACCAGAAAAGAGAAATTTGCCCCTTCTTAAGGAATCTACCTGCTGAGCAGTTGGGAAGGGGATAAGTAGAGGGATAAGGATAACAGAAAATTCAGTAGACAATAAAGGCTTAAATCCTTAAATGGTGAAGTCAGCTCTTCCTCTCCAGCTTAAGCAGATAAGGATTTTGACAGCAGATCGAGTCTTGGTTGATACGCAGTGGTGAGGCAATACATGTCTTTTTCTCCCTCCTGCCCATGAATTAAAGAAAAATACTCTGAATTCCTTTGGGTTAAATCACAGTCATTCCACTTATTTCAGAAGAGATTCTCCAGGTTTATGTAACTGAGAGTTGAATCTGACTATTTCTGGTTAAAGGTTTGGTCCTGCTTTCACAGGAGTCACTGGAAGTTTTGTCACTGGTTTTGGTGGGAGAGAGCCCAGGCTCAATGCCAGCACAGGTAGTTTCACTGCTCAGGTTCTCCCATGCCCTCTAGGAACAACAATGTTGCACAGTTTTATAGCGGATTTCAGTGAGGTCACGGTCTCAATGACAAACTCAGTAACTCTCTACTTGCATCGCAAACTAATTTGTAAATTGTCAGTGATTTTAATAATATTCTTTTTACTGAGAAAATCATAGTGTTATTCCCACAAATGCTATTAAGGTTGACGTTACCCACCTTCAGCAGCAACAGCTTACTACACAAGCAGTTAACTGTTTTATTTTATCTAAGAGAACTTTCAAAATCAGAATATCGTCATACTTAGATACAATTGTATTATTTATACTTGGCGAGAAAAACTGCCCTATTTTTATTAAAAAAGAAGGCTAAGTTTTGTTCCTTGCGATCCCCAAATTATCCAGAATAAATTCACATCCATTAATAGTTACAACAGATTCCCTTGTCTACATGAGAGGAGAATTTGACTACTACTTTGTATGTTATATTCAAAGTTCACATTTTTATTAAACTTTCCAGAATCTAAGAGTGGTGATTAAGAAGTCCAAATTTCAACTACCATATTGACAGAAGAATAATCACAAAAGGGAAAAACTAGACTGATCCAAACAAACTGAAATTGATTCTCAAAGTTCCCTGGCAATTTAAGGTATGTGGAATACACAATATGACAGAGAAGGGCTAAGTTCAGCTTTTGTTTATTCTGTTATTAAATCTGGAGTTGATACATATTAGCAATTTAAGTTCTTTTACCTTTATGCCAGTGTAATCAAGGACAGAATTTAATCCTTGAAATGAAATCCTTGAAATCCTACAGAGAAAATGCCTTTCCCTCTCAACTGTTGCTTTTCACTGACACTGAAGGGTGTTGGTGAAGCAGGATGGAAGGAACAGATTATTGATGGGGGCCATGACTTCTATGTTACCTAGACTTCAAACATTTGTGACTGTTAAATACATTTGAAATCACAGCTAACAAAACACACAGCAAAATTTCAGAAGGCAACAGCTTTCCATGTTTTTTTTTTTACTTCTGTAGCTCAGAGTATTATCTATGGTTCAGCACAAACTCAGCTCTCCCCAGAACCCCATTTTATTACTTAGTATTGGACATCCAATGTATCATTAGAGAGCGCAGTTTTACCGAACAAATCCCATTTTCCTCTGCCCTTGTTTTCTCTTTAAGCCCCTTATATCAGAGGGCTGTTTCTTCTCTGGATTGCTAAGTCATCACATCAAAAAGACAAGTGTGATAACACTTCCAGACAATTCTGTGTTACAGAAATAGCCTGTGAAATTACCAGTGATCATGTTGGCCATTAAAAATCATAGAGGGAAATCTGAAAAACTGAATTCAAATCCTGAGTATTCGTTTTGCCCATGTACATGAATGATAAAGACTAGAAAGTGAATAATAATTTCTTAGGAACTACAACTTGTTAATCTGATATTTTTACAGTAGATTTACTAAATAGTAATTCCCTGGACTTGGCAGTTGGGAGGAATTATTTTCATCGCTTTCAGATACCTGTAATATGGCCACGTACATATGGAGTAGTTGTTAAGGCTTCCCTTATAGCTGATGGAGAGAAAAAGTGATTCCTACAGCGCAATTAATCAGACTAGTTTTTGACCACTATCTTAGTCTGAGATGAACTGACCTCTGGAGGTGACTGTTTCTCTCCACTGCCTACAAGGAAGCACTGAGTGACTGGCTCAGAGGTAACCACCTACGTGCATGTGCTAAATCTGGACAGATGAATCCCACTCTTACTCTCTATATTGTAACGTTTAACCAATCTTAACTAGTCAGTTATGAAGATATTTTTATGATTCACCATAAATATTTGTAAGTGATAATACAATTGCTACTTTCTACTTACCAATCCTGTTTTCCTGTTTTCTTTGATAGTAAAATAGTGGTTTCTTCTTCTAACTGTATCTTAACAATGCTATCGTATTCTGGAGGAAAGACTTCACTAAAACAGTACAACTACTCCAAATCTCTTATCTAGTTTTTCCTAGTACTCCAGGCAGTATTGTAGCATACATTCCCAATGGGTTTCTACCCTTATTTTGTGTGCCTGCTTTCCATATTTTCAAACCTTATCATGACAATGTGGAATAACTACCTTTATCTTCACAAAACGCATCAACACAAATACAATTAGACAGCATATCAAGTGTTGACGCACAAATTCAGTTGACACAGTTGTGTTGTGGAAGGAAAAAACACAATTCAAATGAATTGTAATCAATTCAGATGAAAGTGTCATGGCATAGTAATAAAAACACAGCTGGATGTTTAGCTCAGGGGGGGCTTGCTGTTTAGATGGGGTATGCACCTGGTTATTATCCTTCTGCCTTTAAAAGAGAAATATATGTGTGGTTCAAAAGGATACTTACATATCATCTAAGGGAACATCTTTCTGAAAATAATACAATTTGAGTTATTAGGTTGGGGTTTTTTTTAAATAAAAAGTTTCTTGTCTGGATATTTACAAGCCCAAGTCATATAATCCAAATATTTGGAATGTAGTGACAAAATATGATTTAATTTGGATACATATAATCCATTTATACATATATGTGAATTAGAGTGGTTTTTTCAGTTTGGATGCCTTAGGAGGAAAGAAAGTCCACGATATTAGCTGTTGACCTTCCCTAGTGTTTATGCTATGGGAGAAGATTCAAACCAATACTACATAAAAGTTTTTTCTGTATCACTTAAAGCACTAAAATCCATCAGTAAATGAATGCATATGATGCTAATCAAATCCATTCTACACTAAAATATACCAGAATAAACACTGCTGCACTGGAGCATCTCTCTGTACTGCCACCGAGTTGACTGTGTCCCACAAAATACCTTTGTTGCGACTGGGTCTCGGCAGGAAGATTTTCTCTCAAGATGCCCTTCTGTGCCTGGCCTTTTAAACTGGGCAGAGTCAGGGTGCTATAACAGAAGCCATTTTGTAATGGGCAGATATTTATATATTCTTGCAATTGCTAAGAACCTATCGAGCTTTCATTTTGTGTTGCTCAGTAATGGTGGAATCTCACCTTAATCAGTCATTTCAGAGACATGTTTTTAACCTCTTTTTCAATCCATTTATGTCCATGAACAGATAAACGTACCTTTATTTGTAATTCAGTGACATTTATGTTGGTATTTAAAATTCTAAGGCTAGCCTACTTCAAATTTGAACAATTGTTCTGTTATCATATTGTTTCTATTCCCTGACTAGATGTGCATAAGTCCTCTGATTATGTTTCCTGCTGTGAGCGTTCCCAAAAGCAAATCTGAACTTTGCCTTATGACGGTGATTACATAGGTGTGTCGAGTTTGCTTTTTGCAAGCATGCTCACAAAAAAAAATAGAATACTGAAGACTTTATTTAATTTTTTAAGTTACAGGAACAAATTCTTGGCTACTAATTTCAACAATGTATTAATTCCAGGGATTAGCAATTGTTGGTTTAAATGTGGCAAGAATTTAGGCTGACGTGCACATCAGCGCATCTTTTTATATCACTACAATATCCTTTGATTTCAGAGGTCAAGTAAATATATAGTGGTATAAACAAATGAAAGTCAGGTATCAACATCAAAAAGAGATAGGAATCTGTGACTTTTAACACTGCAAATGACAATTCTCCATTTTCCCAAGGAGGACTGATTGTACACTGCAGTCTGAACAGTGCAATTCTATGTGACAGAAGCTAAAACACTGACAAAGTAATAACCTACCACATAGACAAAGATCTGAACTATTGGCTCTGCTATAGTCCCGTTCTCTGCCAGTGCAAAGTGGGTTCTAAACTAAAATGAAATGTTTGCAGCGGGTATTACCCTGGTGTGTGATGAGAGAAGCTTCTCTCCTTGTTGTGTTGTTGGCCTGCAACTCTACCCTTTTCTCCACTTCTGCAGTCAAGGAAACCAAGAACAGCCACCAATATTGTGGCCTTTGGGATCATACCTGGAAACTGTTCTAATTCATGCTGAGATTTAGGCAGCTCCAACCTGGCTCTACAATGAACGGTGGATCTTGAAAAAACATTTCTCCCTATTTAGATCTTAAACTTCAGATCCCCTATTCAGTTGAAGACTAGGAGTGTCTGAGTTTCTCTGTATTTTTGACTAATTCATGTTGCTTTTCTAGTTGTGTCTTCTGATACTGGAAAGCAATGAACCTTAAGTAGAAAATACTGCAATATCCTAATTTGAAAATCATTTAGGCAAGATAATTTTTGTAAGACTTATCTGAATGAAATGGGTGATGCCTATTACAGCAAAAGTATGCTTTGAAGGGAAAGTTGGGCACAGAGTCACATGGAACGCTGGGAACACCTTCAAGTACTGTGGATATAATTAACAAATGATGGGAGAACTTCTCAGTGAGCAGGACAATTACCTCTCTCAGTAGTTCTACTAATAATATTATCTTACTTTGAAAGAATTTCAGCTAAATGAAATTGAAGTGAGTACAAAGACAGTAAGGTATTTTCTCATGATCATATAATCTACATGGCTTCTGTACTTTTCCACCAGTCTTTCACAAGAATCAAATGGAAAAGGCTGACTAAATAGAAGTTTATAGTACTCCACAAAAAAGGACTTATAAGATAGACAAGCAAATTAAAAATTACCTGGTATCACCTGTAAGACTACCTTTGAAACACAGGAAAAAACCCTGCTCAAGAAAGTATCTGTATTTAGATGTTTAAAAAGTAATTATAGTTTGTAGTTTGTAAATTTAGTTTATCAGGGCAGTGGCCAATGGAAAAAGGCAAGAGTTCTTGTTCTTTTCCATTAATGGAAAGCATGGGTCATTGTCCATGAAAGCCAACATACTTCCCATTCCATACTCAGCCTGTAAATCTGAACTAAAAATTTTTTATTAGGCTAGAGATGCCTCCCTCCATTATTGTGAATAGGATTACCCAAATGAGCTAACTGGAGACAAGTGATGAGTTTGCTTGTCAGAATCAAGAAGGGCTAAATTTGATTAAAATCCTGAAAGAATGTAGGATGGTACGACTTGTTACTCCTCACTGAAAATAACCTGGGAGTGAAAGAACTGAGACACTTTCCTTCTTCTTGGTGTAAAACTATTATTGAATAACATTGTCTTTTGATCACAACAAATAAAAATAACATTAAAAGTGTACCACCTTATATGGGCAGCAAAATATTACAGAATAACACTAAGCAAATATCTTAATTATTTCCAAAAGTATTTTTTTCAATAAAATTGGAACTTGCTTTTTCTGTGTTTGCATTTGGTTTCTACATGTCAGAGTAAATGATATATGGAATGTGCAGAGTCATGAGAAATTAACCTGGTTTCACCTACTTTATGGTAAAACATGGAAAATATTAGCTGAGAGAATTTTGAATGTGTTATTGTCTTGACAAAATACAGTATTTTGGTATCTTCATACAGTATCTTATTCTTGGTGTTGCATTTCTCCAAATATAGGTAGTCTGTGATTAATCAAAGTGTATCTATACAACTGTAACTTTGGATTTTGGATACTTCATGTTTTCGTGATTTATCCATCAGAATTTTTCATAGAACTCATCAAAACCTTACATAAACAAGTCAATTCAAGAAAATAATGAAGTGCTTGTAAACATTTTTTTAAAGGAGGCCAGATGGAATGCTGTCAATCTATGCAGCACTGTTCTTACTCAGCTATGAGATACAACGTGCAAATGAAATTTTTCTTAGACATGTTGCTTATTATTTGTCTTTACCTGCGTTGTGAAGATTTATGTTTAAGGGAGTTACATTAAGAGCATATCAATCTCACTGTTTACTTGGTGTCTGCATATGTTCTGTCAGAATCATCATTTATAGATTCCATATTTTCTGAGATCTAATTTAAAAGAATGTATTTTTTCAGAGTTATCTGGTTATAAAATCCATATGAAATACTATTTTTTACTACAAATAATTTCTTCAGCTTGTATTAGGATTGGTCAGAGGCAAGTTAACAGAATATAAACAGTAGAAAGTCAAGATGAAAATATTTCAGAAAATAATGCAGATGTGCAAAATTTCTGGGATTCATCTCTTCCTTTTAAGTTTTACAAAAATCTTTAGAAATTTCACACTTAAGGACGAGCTCCCTCCTGCAACCAACATAAAAGACAAGAAGGGACAGTTAAAATTATTTTTGTACAGGGCACCCATCTACACTTCTTAATGGCAGACATGAGAATCTTAAATACAAGCCAAAATTGTACATCATTCTTAAGAACTGGGAAAAAAAAGGTCTCAGAAATTCAAGGAGACACAATCACTATTATGATGACAGTCTACTGTCTTGTTCTGCTAGTTCTATGCCATTCCTGTGTCTCTAAAAGAGCAAAACTAGTTAAAACTTTTACTGGATGTTTCCCTAATGCATGGAGTCTTTAGTGGGCAGAAGTGACACAAAACGTTTGCGTTATTCTCCCTGAAGTATTTGTTGCAAAATATGCTTTGGGAGGAGGAGAGTGGTAGTAAGTGTGTATGTCAGTGGCATTGCATCTTAATGGGATTGCTGCCAGCTGGAAGAAATTGAAACAAAATTCAAATTGCTTTAAGGTGGGTTGGGCTGAAAGCTAAGTCAGCTGTGAGCTTTCTGGCTATTGCTTTCAGTTGTGCTTTTGGTAGAGGTGGGAAGGTACTTTATCAGGTATTTTCTTTGAGTTGAGAGGTAAGAAATTTTATCTGCTTTGCTTTCTGAAATGTCTGTGTCTTCTTGGGTTGATATTAGATAGTGAGTTATTCTCTTATTTCTAACATGCATCCTGTGGGGAATTTTTCAGCCTTGCAACAATGAAGATGCAAAAGCTGTTTAAAAGTCACAGATAGCATTAGGAGGCAGTACCCTTGTCGTCTTTTCTTAGTTACAATAATGACTTCAATACCTCAATTTGAACGTCTTGAGGTATGCTGTAAATGAACCAAAACATAACAAAACCTATGCTTTTAAGTACAATTATCCTGGAAGGCTAAAGTAGTTATCACACAAGAAATGGTATGATACTTAACTAGTGGTACCTGAGAATAGATCACTGAAGATGCAGAACCCCCCACCTCACCCCTCCTAGCTGAGTGATCTGCATGGTCTCAGAGGTGTCCTCATACTCTTTTAATAAAGTTTTCAAGATAAATCATTGTTCTGCTATGCATTGTGGATATTGGTCTCTACTTGGTAAATCTGTCTTGTGAGTTTAGGGTGAATTTGGAAGCTGGAATCCATCCAGCTGCAATAGCTTTTGCACTGTTTTGACGTGATATACCTTGCTGAGAAATTTATGTATGATCTTTCTATTGAGGTATGGATGTGTTCTGAGTAACCTTCAGCATATATATTATTTCTTATCCCAGGTCTGTGCCTGTTTCTCATAATTGTTTTTACAACAGTATCAACAGCACATTTTAGTGAGCAAAAAGAAATAAAATGATAAATCATCATCTTTCTTCCTGCATATTTCGTGTGTGAAATGCAGAATGCGAACTAGAATAGTTAGGAATCCATGGCTTCTTATCAGTGGTAAAATTTCAGCTTTATGTGCCATCTTAATAGTAGGATACAGTGTTACCATAAGTAATTTTTTCTGGTAATACTAGAAATGAATAACTGAGGATCCATCGCTGAATAATGAATAAACTAATGGCTCGATTAGCACCTTTCAGCTTTAAGATAATTTTAGTGCCACAGCTGTTTGAGTCAAGAAGAGATGTCACTGAGAGTAAAAGAACAAAAGAGCAACCATTTGAAATGCTGCTGTTACACCTGTTACTGTGTGGTTATTGTCATACAGTTGTCTGGTTTGTGAAACTCTCACTTAAGCTGTTAGGACTGCCTCATGCAGAAAACCCTGCAAAATTTGGTTTTCTTACTATTAACAGTAGCAGTAGATCGTGTATGCAGTAGCATAAATCAACCTATCTGTTCTCAATATTTGATCCAAGAGCCTGCTTCAAGCAAAATGAATGAAATGATAAGGGTCACAAAATGGTGAACTAATTAATTAGATACCTTAAAGAAGAGGAGACAATTCTAGTTGAGGTGTGATGAAAAAGGAAAACTTTTCTGACTTCAACATAGGAGAACTGTTACAATAGGAGAGACAGATTATTTGCAGAGAGAATTTAAGGTCTAAAGAACTAGTGAAAATGCTGTCACAGGTTTTAGTAAAAATTGTGGTTGCATGGGTAGGGAGTTTGCAGGAATAGAAAATTTATAATCGGGTGAAAAAATCTGAATGCTGAAAATGTCCTTATAGACAACACAAACTTGAATAGGAGTAATAATTACCCTCCTCCCCTTCTTTCTCCACACACACACAAACGAACTAGCAGTGTCAGTAGAACACCACAATAATCATCAGTATGTGTTACAAAACTTGGAGCTACAACTGCTAATACCACTAGTAGTGGTACGGTAACCAATGCACAGCTGAAAAATAACAAAAGATCAAGAAAAAATGTGATTGGATTTTGGTTTATCTCTAATAACAAAAATAAATCTGTATATCATTTATATGTTTCAGGTTTGGGGAAAAATAACTATTTTCAAACTTGCTTGAGGCTGAAAAAATAACAACTTTGCCCAGCCAAATCTAAATCACAGCACTCCGATGTTATTGTAAATACCCAGATTAAAAATCCATGCAAGCTTTCTTAAAAGGTGGACTTATATTTAGCAGCTCATTTTGTTATCTATGCATTTTTATAATAATGCATATTAAACAAAATACAATGCCTACTGTTTTATTTTTGTTATAGACAAAAATCTATTCTTAGAATGATATGAAAGCGATCCACGATGCTGACAAAATCTGTATAGCCCTATGAATATGCGAAGCCATCCTGACTAGCTTTTGTCATAGTATGACTCAAAATCTGTGTGGTCAAATTTGGCTTCTCTTCTTACAAGGTTGACTAGACCTATGAACAAAACACATCGTGAATACCGACAGAAACCAGGCTTGGAACACGTGCATCTAGGGAAGAAACTGATCTTAAAACACAATGATTCTGATCATGCTTCAGTATCTACTAGTAGTACAGTAATGATGAGATCATATAAAAATAGGGAGCTGAAAGTTAGACTATTCAATTTCGTATCTATTATTCCAGAAGTTTTCAGCTGTAGATATTCGTATACAAGAAGAGTATGAATCATGCACCAAATACTAAATTTTCATCAGTAAAACTGTCTGCGTTGATGGCAGTTAGGGATCCTGCTTGCAATATTTTTAAATACATTATGTTTACTTTCATCCTGTTCAAAACAGGATACAGGCTCATTTCAAAACCCACTGAAGTCTACTAAAAGACTTCCCTTTAGTGGATCACAACCATAGCACTTCACAGGGTTTGGGGTTTTTTTATTGTTATTTTTCCCTTAAACAATGACAGTGGTATTTATTCTGCTTAGGAAGAACTATGAATATTCTCACCCCAAAGTGTCATTTATCATAGGCTGCTGTTTCACCACAACTACAGAGGCGGAGTTGCTCTAGCTCATATTGCAATCTCATTTAGTGCCAAGTAGAAATATTCTTGATCACAGTAGAAAAACACAAGGTTGAATAAGAGAAAAAAACCTAACGTTATTTAAGAGACTTAACCTCTCTGGAGGATATGCAGTGAGAGTATTGCTAGAGATGCTTGCACTGCTGCTCTCGCTGCGCTCTCTGGATAAATTAGGCCTTCAGTCTCCTCAGATAATTAAAACTGCACCTCCTCTCATTTCATCCGCAACAAACTTGTGTATTAAAAGACATTTTTAAAGTCTGATGAAAGGAATTTAACCACTCTAGTGCTCTCTGATGTCGGATGTGTGTTTAACACCCCAAGCTAGCAGGGCTTCTCATAATCCCTAGTTAGGAGCCCGCACGAAGCGACTTGGAGTCCTCTGGCTTGTGGGTGTGTAACTGCACAGCGACAGCTGGGGTGTGAGGAAGGCGTGATCATCCCTCCAGAGAGAAGGAATTGGAAAGGAGAGACTGAAGAGAAATCCTAGTAGCTGCCAAACCTTGAAAAGGATATTAGGTTCTTTATGCTAGCAGCAATTTGTGGTGGTTGTGCGTGGTTTGTTTGTTTGGTTTTTTTTGTTTTTTTCTTTCTTGAGAGAGGTGTTGGTGAAGGGAAAATTACAGCTAAAGATGCTGCTGCATGAGGATACCAAGGCCTTTTTGCTTTATTGTGAGTGGAAAAAAACCTTACTTTATACAGGTCTGTACAGAACCTCAGTAGAGAGGCTATTATTGGTAAAGGTGGTGATTTGCTGCCATGGGGTTTCAGTTGCTGTGTGTAGAAGGCTTCTCAAGCATGTATTGAACATATAGAAATTGATAGGTTTTTATCTTTTGAATGACTGGACAACTTTTGAATGTAGCATGTGGCCTGAAATGATATAGCAAACCATTACAAATTTAGTGAAAGCAACTGTAAACATTCAGCTTAAGCTGGCTTACTGAAAAAAAAATAAAGCTATGTAGCACAGGACTGGAATTCTAGAGGACAATTATAGAATGTAATATTAGAGCTTCCAGGCTTGTCATGAAAATTGGAGAACCTTTTAGGCTTATGTGTGTGTTTTGGGTTTGGTTTTTTTTTAAATTCCAATTAGTTATTAAAAATGTGATTTGTTAGAAAGACCAGCGCACAACTTCTATACTGAGAGATCACTGAATAAGGGTATTAGGAAATCATCAATGTCTCTGATCTTAAGGACAAAAACAAGACCTGGAAAAGTGCAGAGAAGCAATGGTGGATTGTTTCTAGATCACCAAGGATACTCGCACTCTTTGCTTCATATAGCCAAAATGACGTGACAAGTTCTAGTTTCAGTGAAGACGTGTGCTTGAAAAAAAATATGTGGCGCTCAGCAAGGCATACCTAATATGTACAATAGAGAAAGAGGATCTTTTGGTAGTTGAAAATTTGGAACTGAGTTTAAGCCAGAAGAGTGCTCATTGTCCTTTATCATCCAAGACTAAACACATTTATAGTACTTCTTCATCTTTAAAATGAGCTGAAGTTTTGGGTTTTGTTTTTTGTTTCTGTTATACCTGTGTAGCTATTAATTAATTTGTTAAACTGCAGACTCATGTGCTTTTGTAATTATTTTTTCTGGCCACGCATTTCTTTTGTTCCTTGTTGCACAGTGGTCAGCTTTCAGCAGAAAGGATGAATGTTGCTCTTCCCTAGCCTAAACTCACCAGCATGTCCTATCTCACTGGTATGACATAGGTATGCTTAGTCCAGCACAGAGAAACGTGGGGGGACGGGGACTAAAGGTGCCACTCTGGTTCCCTGTGCAATTTAGGAAGGAGTTAAGCCTCCAGCAGCTTAATCAAGGGTATTTTTGGGGAAAGTAGATCATGGAGTACTCTTTTGCTTAAGAATTCTCAGACCAACAGTGTAATATTAGTTGAGTTTTCTCTAGGGTTAGGGAGTTACTGAGTACACAGGGAAGATGAGAACGTAGAATTGCAGTTCTTCACACAGACAACCAAAGTTTGCTTAAATTCTGTTAAAAGTACCAAAACATGCATCTAGCCTGTGGAATGTAGTACTGAATGCAGTTACCTAAGCTAGCTGCAACTGGACTAATATATTTAGATGGCAAAATGTTGTAAAACAAGTATTAGCTTAGATTTTGAAACCAGGAGCCAATTAGCCATTGTACAATGCTGTACGTAAATGCTTCTGGTTGCAGAGTTATGTTTTGTGAAGAAGTATATCTTGGTTTTGGATTGGGCCCAAAGCAATTTCATATCAAAACCAGAACACGGACAACTTCCTTCATATTCAGCTTATAAAAGAAGTCCTTTGAATTGGAGAAAGAAAGTAACTATGATAATGGCTCAGCTGTCTGAGATGTACCTGCTGAAGCTCTTGCGTGCAGCAGGACTGTAAGACTGTCAAAGCTTCTGAATTTCAAAAGAGAAGCAGAATGAGACCAGGCGTAGGCTGCAGCTGTAATCTGTGCTTGGTAGCATACGAGTCCTCTCCCAACTCCCATGAATCACACTTTAGAGAACGCTCTGGATTCTGTTTAGCTTCTTGGGATTT
The DNA here is from genome assembly GCA_013398915.1 of Dromas ardeola. NCBI lineage: Eukaryota > Metazoa > Chordata > Aves > Charadriiformes > Dromadidae > Dromas > Dromas ardeola. Next base: position 121,477 of record VYZM01007749.1, read on the forward strand.
TTT
>VYZM01007749.1:122535-133800 GCA_013398915.1 Dromas ardeola
TTTCCCCCTTTGGTTTTTTCCCTCCTCTTTTTTTTTTTTTTTTTGGCTAGTGTACTTAAATTCTGTATGTGCAAAACTCGTCTTTACAATGTCTGAGTCAATCCTCTCCCACTGGGCTTTTTTCTTCTCTGTACAGATTTCTGCTGATTTCTGCCAATGTGATGTAGTAAGATGTGCCCATCTGTTTTTCTCAGCTCATCTTTCCTTCCTCTATTGCTATCCCTTCCCTCTTCTTTTCATGGATAGAGAAATTTCTCATTTCCTGTGTTTATATTCCCTTTCAGCTTAGTCTAGAAATCTTACCTAGCCTCTGTGGCTTTACTCTCATTCTTTGCCTTAATTTTTGCCTCTCCTCTGGTTCTTTCCCTGAAAACACACAAGCAGAACTACTGTGATTTATTTTTGTATAGAGTCTCAAAGATGCTTTCTCATCCATCATCATGGATAAAACTTGTCTATTGTTTCCATGGTTCCCATTTACTGGAACATCTTCTCCTTGTCTCTTTCTTGGCCTCAAGCTTCAATCTTTGAGTCTTTACTGGCTTCACATTCAACAAACTTCTTGTCTTCAGGACACTGTTATGTGTATCCCAGCTCTCAGGCTCTTACTACAGAGATTATGATTTTGACCTCTGCTTAGCTCATACCTGTCACTGGAATAGTCTAAAACAAACATGTTTGCTCTTTTATGTGATCTTTTATGCATAGGAAGAGAAACTTCCTTTTACAAGGCAACATTGCTATGATAACTACCAAAATTTCCGTATGCTTTCACAAGGTATTGTGTGCAATAAGGCTGAATGAACGATAGGAAACTTGCCACTGTATTCACGACCAAACCTAATGTTTACTAGCTTTTTTTTTATGTAATAAAGTCATCTTCTTAAGCTCGATAAGCTTGTGAAACAGCAACCCTGTGGTATGTGAGTCTTAGCTCATGAATCACCCACATAAGAACTATGATAACGCCAATGATAAAAGCTAAACAGCAACTCTAATGAAGACATAACCTACACTACTGTCATCACCTGAGGTGCCCGCTGAGTGGGTACTGCATTTTGTTTGTTGCTTTATTACAAATTTTTAAATAAGGCTGATGTTTGCATGTCCCTAAAGCAGATGCTATGTGTGTTGTTTCTCCTCACCCTTGTCTAGCAGCCAGGATTTTTCTGCACACCCGCTGTTAGACCCACTGTAATATTCTTGTAATATTACATTCTTTATGGAAGTCTAAAGGTCACCTCTAAAGTGACTGCTGTGGGGGATTCTAGTCTTAGTTAAACCATTATGGAGCACCGGCAACTCTGTATGCAGTCACTGACACTACTCTGGATTTTCAGCAACGCAACTCAGTATAGAACTGTTGCATTTTTGACTCTACTCAAGAATCAGTCAGTATTATGCACTGGTTGTGCTGATGCTTCTTCTCACTGTTTCACACCAGTTTGTGGATGTTGCTAAAACAGGTTGTGGTTTAAATACCTACCAAGTGTTTAGATATTAATGCTTTATAGGATTTATGGTTCCAACTTCCTGAAGTAAGTGGGGTGTGCATAGTTAAAAGAAAAATAACTAATAGGTTCTTGTATTCTACTGTGGTCAGAATCTTAGCTGAGCTGGTGCAAACTTCAATGCCAGTAGCTAAAGATCAAAATCTAGCTTTATAAAAGCAGGAGCTGAATGCTTGGTTTACAAGGTGTACTTTGTTTTCACTCTAGGTTCTTACGTTTTCCTAAAATTTGGATCAAGTCTACGTGTTAAATTTTGACTGGGTGATATACTTAGCTTGTGGACACCACTGCCCTGTATGTGGAAAGATAGAGGGAGTATCAGGGATTTCCACAAATACTTACATGCAGAAAGTTCACGATCAGGTTTGTGACTTTGGTTTATGCTTCTGGCTCTGGAGAGACGGGTGTTCTAGTGGACACATATTGTTTCTGGTTTTCATTAATATAAAATCTTTTCTCTCCTTTTTCTTTTCCCTTCTCTTAAGCCTCTAGACCAGCAAGTCCAACTACCCCTCCCTAGCAAGTGGCTTCTTGAAATGGAATCTTTTTCTACTCTAGCTAAAACTAAAATTTTTCAAAGTCTCTAATAAAGTTCCTGTTTTGTGAGAATGGCAAATGCACATTCACAGCATGAAGCTCATCTTCTGTTGAATTTCACGTTCTTGGTTCAAAGTTTGAAGGTATAGCAGGATTTTAAAGAAAAGTTCTCAGTGTCTTTTAGTGTGGATGAAACAATTAATTTTTCCTGAAGCGCGCTGTTAAGAAGTCCCCAAGCCATTTTTTCTATGAAAAATTTCCCCAAACATTTATTTAGAGATAGATATCTGATGGAGATATTTTCAATGTAAGTACTTTCCCAAGGCTTTAAGCAATGGAAAACAGCAATATAAATAATACTGTCAGCCACTGCAACAAAAAGTTGTACTATCAACTAAGAGGTAGTATTAAAAAAAAATTCATCCAGTCTTTTTCTTCCTCTGTCAGCTTTTTTCCTTCCTCTTCTTTCAGATTTCAATGATTGTCTAAAGAGAATGGTAGCAATGTCTGTGGCCCCAGTTTTAAAACAACTTTATTCTGTAATAAATGCACTTTAATCACCATACATTAAACAGTAAACTAACTTCTGTGAAATTATTTCAACCTTGCATTTGTATTGCAGGCACGTATGGGACTCTTTCTGACTGCTTGCCTGGATTCAAAAATCTGAACCAATTTCCTCATTCCTTATTAGCCCCGGTTCTTCCCAAAAAAAAAAAAAAAAAGGTGATGCATGCTTAATAGAACACTTGACTTCTGCCTCAGTAAACCACGTTGGGTATTTCCTTATGTATCATACTCCCTCATGCCTTTTTCTCTTTCGTTAATGGTGTATGAAGTGACTGAAAGTGAAAATCTTAAAAAATAAGGTTTTGCTAAAGTGCTGGAATCCTCTCTGGAGGTGTGTAATCATTAGAAACTGATGACATTAGGTTAGCTTACACTTCTAAGTCCTAGATGTGTAACGTGCTACTTCTTGCTAGATTTGCTTGTATTTGCTTTTACATGGGTAAGTGCTCAAACAGGCAGGTCCACTACCTCTAAACTTTCAGATAAGTAAAGAGAAAGAAGAAACGATCAGAACCAGTAAGCTGGTATACCCAAGTATAGCTTGGGTAAGGATTTGTTTTCTTTCTCTAGTAATATATGTTCTGTAATACTGAATAGAGTATCAGTCCTGAATTAACCAGGATTGCTGGCAACTATAGCTAAAACTGCTGTGGAAAGTTTGCTGCAACCTTTTGAACTTCATGTTACTTTTTTAAATTAGGTACTACGGGGGGAAAAATTATATGTATCATCTGGCTACTAGGATGGAAATACTGTAAACAGCTGAATAAGATTAGGCTTCTAAAGCTCTGTGTGTGCAGGCTGGTGCTGGTGAAGCTAAATTATTAGAGTGTACAACTTGCATTTGAGGGAGAATACAGCTTTGTGCCTACAATGCCAGCTGAAATTGCTGCTGCTGCTAGCAGCATCCTGTATGCACGGTCTCTATAGTGACTGTGATAGTCCCAGCAATTGGCTTTATTGTCAGCCTAGAAGCCAGCACCTTTCAATAAAATCTTGGTGGGGGGCACATCTTTCAAGGCAGATTCTATAACTCTGCATTCCATGATAACATGCCAGTAGCTAATGCAAGAAGAGACAACACTCAGATTTTTCCTTAGGGAAATTTTTACAATTGAATTGTGTTGTTGTAGTGTCATTCTCCTTCCTCCCCGCCCCTGTTACTTGGGGACATGCTGAGAAAAGGGATAAGTGTTTATGATTGCAAACACCCAGATCAGTTTGAGCAAGACAGAAGTGACAGGTAGGGTCAAAGAGCAAGCCTAGACATGAAACCAAAAATAATGACTGGTTTTATTGACTATAAAAGTGTGGACAGAAGAACATGCTAGTAATAAACAGTCTGCTCAGTTAAATGGGCTTCAACTGATTTATATAATAAAGCAGTGCAGAATTTTGCTCAAGAATCCTTTCCGCTCCAAAAATGAACTTTTTGGCATTACTTCTTTGATAATCAATCACTGTTACCTCAGGATTTGGGGCATGTTAATTTTATCTTGTGGAAGAAATATCCATTTTAGTCATGACAAGATAGCCTGTATATATCATCAGATTTGACACGTACGTTTTCTTAACATTTTGAGCAGCTTCAGTTGTCAGTAGAAGGCAGATGTATTAGTTTACATGCACAGATGCAGTATAACGTGGTCATTTATAGAATAAGATTTATTTTTAAACAAAGTTTAGAGAGAAGTGTGCACAGTGGAAGGAAGCAATAGGGCTTTCCATTAGAGTAACTGAAAAGACTTTCCTCTAATGAGAACCTTACAGCCATGAAACACTTGCCTTTTTAATATGAAATCTGATCTAAAAAAAACCAGAATAAATTCTAGACTGCCTTACTTTCTGAGTGTGTTCGAAGAAAAAGTAAAACTGGTGAGAGGAAGTTGATCTTTATGTAGCTAGGACAGTAAAACGTAGTAACGTAATAGTTTGTAAAGTTATTCTTTTCCTGAACTTGAAAAAGGAGCGACTATGAACATGGAAGATGCTTTTCAGTGTATGTGGGAAAACTTCTTTAAATACCTCAAACTTTCTTACTGTAGTAAACTATTTGGAAATAGTATCTACTATGCTTTACGAAGCAGTAACATAATCACCTCATTGTATTCCTACTTGAAATAGTGTTATCCAAATATCATTGCAACATATGCATTAGGAATGACTAGAAGCCAAAAAAAAAGGAAAATCAATAAGCATAAACTCATTTACACAGTGTTTACATACTTCTAGTCTTCCCTACAGTAAGGAGATGCTACTCTATCCTTGTCTGTGTTAAACACATTAATGAATGGCAAGGAGAATAGTTGATATGTAAAGCACTGTGGGATGTGAATGATGCATCTGAATGTGTTGTGGAAATATGCAATAGGAAATACTCTACAGAACATACAAGCTGTCTGAAAATAATGTTTTTTTTTCTAGAAAGTCTCTTTCTACCAAACTGTCATAAATGATCAATGAGGCCAATAACATAAAGTTTAAATAAGATCTGCTTATCTTATATGGGCATAAATTTTCCATATGTATCATAACTACTGAAGCATTATGGAAGTAACTTATATCTCTTGCTTCTTATCTCTAGCAAGCCTCTTTTTTTCAGGATGAAACTTGAATAAAGAGAGGACAGGGAGTCCCATATGTGCTTCTTGCAAAATTTTTCATCTTTGATCACAGAGATTTGTAGAAAATGTCACAAAGAATTTGACCAGTGGTCTTATTAATGACGTGAAAATGAAGCCTCCAATCATGAGGACTTAAAGGAAAACTAGTTTTAAATGTTCTAAACATGTCAGAATAAGCATGATTAATGGAGCCAACTCTAATTTTTACATAATTAAAACAGGAATTTGGCCTGATATATAATACAGTAATTTCATTCTCTCGGTGTGGCTGCAAAGTTACTCATTAAGAAACAGCTTCCTCAACTCTTATTTCTCATCTTTTATGACCATTGGAAAAAGCCAATTATTTGAAGAAAGTATAACTCCTCATTTTGGGGGTTTTTCCTTTCCTCATCTTTGATGTATTGGAGTAAGTAAAGTTGTTCTAATTACCATTCTAATAATGTGTCTGCTATTATTTTAATTTTCTGCTGATTAATATGGTCTTCATGTGCTAATATCCTTCTGACATGCAAAGGGAAGTAAGACAAATAGAGCTGATATTAAGACTCCTTTGTAGAATTTTAGACCAGGTAATAGCAATGCACAGTGCATTTGGAGCAATGGATTCAGACATCTTTAAATTTAAAGGTACCCAAAATGCTTAAATTACAAGCCTGCTCATACACTGTGGTCCATACAGGCAAATACAACAGATAAGCAGTCTGAACTGACATGTATCATAGAGTCATAGAGTGGTTTGGGTTGGAAGGTACTTTAAAGATCATCTAGTTCCAACCTGCTGCCGTGGGCGGGGACATCTCCCACTAGCCCAAGTTGCTCATAGCCCCATCCAACAGCTTCTCTGGGCAGCCTGGGCCAGTGTCTCACTACCCTGACAGTAAAGAATTTCTTCCTGATCTCTCATCTAAATCTGCCCTATCTCAGTTTAAAACTGTTATCCCTTGTCCTATTGCAATTTCATGCGTGTGGATTTGGGATGGATTTACAAGCAGGTGTTAGAGCATGGAGATTAGAAAACTGCGTGAGAAGGTAGGTTTAAACAGGAGCAAGGAAGAAGAGGGGAAGTTGAAATACTGTACAGGAGATCTTCAGAACTGAATAAAAGCTGCTGTTCTGAAAATGTGTGTGTTAATAGTATTCTGGAAATCTAAGCAAAGATGGGAACAAGCGGGATATCGAAGCACATTAATCGGTATACTTTCACGCACTGGTTTTTTTGAGTGTTCACTTTTTTTGTGGTCAGAGTTCCAGTTGTGGAATTTTGCAACTGTTTGCAACAATCATCTACTCATCTTCTCCTAACTAAAATATAATACACAATACCCCAGTACCAATCTTGACCTATACTGACTCATCATAGTAGTCGTGAATTGTATCCAGGTCTACATTGGTTCAACTATGTATCTCCCTTAAGCAGGGTTAGAGTTAGGAAGGGATTTAAAGATAAATATAGAATCAGTAAAAGTATTTAAGAGTGAGTGATTGCAAGCTCAACTGTCCCAGATGAACATCCCAGGAAACTTCAGGAACAAATACGTAAAACTGTCATCCATTGACTCTGTCCAGTCTGTATACCTTTTTCTCTGATGTTTAGGGATTAACAATGATTGACATAACTGTTTGTCCTTCCCTACACGCCTGCTTCACATTCCCAGATACCTTCACATTTATGTATTGAAAACTGCTGAAAAGGGATGCAGTGTGTTGCAAGAACCTGGCTAATGCCAAGATGCTGTTACAGAATTGTAGACCTCGGAGATGCATACCAGTGGGGACTTGGATCTGAAAGCAGACACGCAGACTCTACCTTTCCATTTGTCAGCCCATCATAAATCAGAAGAGATCTGTAAGTGACTTTAAACATGTTCAGAGAGAAGGCTATGCAAAATACAGAAACCAAGATTAGGATAGCTCACTGTGACAAAGAACGTATGAATAACAGAAGACTAGTAATACCTCTTGCTAAACAGAAGTCTGAGATTGTTACGCTTATTTCTACCACCTGAGGAATTAAATCCTAGATACATAATTTATTCCCCCCTTCTACCCTCCCAAATAAATGTTCTAAGAATGATGTTGCTTTCATATAAATGTGAGATGCTAAGAAACTCAAAAAGCTGAGCTTTATTCTTTATTTTAACCATATAACCCTTCTCCAGTAATGCAGCTGATGTAATTGTCCTTATCTATATCTATGAAGTGCCTGCCTTGAAGTTTTTATGCTTATATCTCAATTAACGTTATTTAAAGGTTAGCTAAAAGTAGTATTTGATGCAATTAATTTTCTACTATGGTGACAGCTAATGGGAGGGTAAAGTAAGATCTCACTGAAATCCCTGGCTGATAATGACTTTTGGCAAGACAAAAACCAAGAGTTGAAATCCTCAACAATAGAACAGTATCTTACAAAACATGTACTGTTAAACGTATATGCATTAATAAATACACATTACACACTAAAATAGAAGTCATATAAATATAAGTTCATATTTTTCAACCAAAGCAGTGAGACCAAGTAGGAATGAGAACCAACCCATCCTGCTGTATATCTATGTGATGTGGAGAAAGGAAAAATAGATATTGGTAAATTCAGTGCTGAAATATCTTTTGTTCACTGAAATTTCTGCTGTCATGCTTAAGAAAGAGAGAAAGCAAAGTACATGAGGTTGCAAGTAGTTGTAGTTCAGTTTCTCTTCTCACAAAAGCTAGAGGTTCAACATCTGTCTTGGATCATAGGATGGTTTGAGTTGGAAGGGACCTTAAAGATTGTCTAATTCCAACCCCCCTGCCATGGGCAGGGACACCTACCACTAGACCAGGTTGCTCAAAGTCCCATCCAACCTGGCCTTGAACACCTCCAGAGATGCAGCATTAACAACTTCCCTGGGCAGCCGGTTCCAGAGGGATCATTCTGTCCCTCTTCTAGTAGTGTGGAATCACTCTCTTCAACATGTATTTTAATGCTTTGTCACTCCTAGATTGAAATGCTGAAAAGTTTATGCAGGAAAAACTTCCAAAGATTTCTAGGGCAACTTTGAAAATGGAATTTGGGAGACTTAGTCTCATTAAAATGTAGTATTCCTTTAACAGGCTCTGAAATTTTTCTTAAGCCTACCCCTGAGGGTATCTCAGTGGCATGTAGTTTAGTTTGTAAAAATACTCACTGAAGACCCTCTAGACACAAGTAAAGAGACAGCAATATAGGTGCCAAAGCGGGCTGGGTCCAGCACACAATAAGGAAGCCATGACATTTGTGATTCTACTGCCCACTGTGCTCAGAGCTTCGTGGGAGCAGCAAGCCTTTCCTAGAAAAGAGGCAAGTTATCCCCAATCAGCTGTTAGTAATGTGTTTTCCCTCTGTGAGAGGTAACTGCTTCCTGCTGTTGCCTTCTGCAGAGTTCCAACTAGTAGGCTTAACCCCTAATTTGGGAAAGAATAATTGCTCTAATAGCCGCTGAAAAGCTGTCAGCCCTTGCTTGGGATGGCATTTCCTGTGCTTTTTCTATGAAACGTTTGCCTTGTTGTCACTGTTCACTTCTACTGCATCTCAGAATTTCCTGTATTAAAAATGGGAGAGAGGAGGCTTAATAACACTTAGCTTGGCCATGGAAAGAAGCTTACAAAGTTTGTTGTAATAGTGCATCCCTTTATTGATTAAGCAGGATGCAGGTAGTATGTTTAATAGTACTGTTCTCCAAGGGGAAAGAAGACGTGTTACTGTATTCTGTAAAGATCAGTAACTCTCCCTTTTACAAAATCATGAAACAAAATTAATCACCTCCTTTTGCTTCCTGATTTAGTTACTTAAATGTTCAGTGCAAACAGAAAAGATGAAAGAAAATTCAGGAGGACATCTGTCTGAGTACAAGATACTGATATAAATAGGGAGACTGGGAAAAGTAGTTGTGAGTCTGTTTCGTTTTCTACTTCAGGAAAACCAGTCAGAACAGGACTGTGCAGGAAAAGCACTGCCATAAGCTCTTGCCGAGGGAGAAATTGGGGCACAGCTCAGCACTGTTTGTTTTCATGTAGGTTTAGATAATAAAACGCAGAAGGCTGAAAGGGAGATTTGATTTACTATTGTTCAGAAACCACATTTTCTTAGGTCTGCAAGCTTCAGCTGTCCCTACATTTTTGCAAGGGTTTTAGATTTTTGCTTTTCTTTACATATTTTTCCATCTGTATTTTCTGTTTGGGATAATAAAGGATGTAGAAGTCTAGAGGAGGAGGAGAAAGTGAGTGGTTTGCAGCAAGGAAGCGGAGTCTCTCATTTCATTCGTTTCTCTTACTGTTTGGCAGGTGGAAAGCACAGATTTACAGAGCTGAAGAAGTGGGGGAAGAGAAACAAAACAAGTACAGCACCATTGAAAAGAGCTTCAGCTTTATCTAGCAGCATCACCACAGCAACCAGAAAATACAATTAAAAGACAAGGACTAGAGCAGAGAAGGTGAAAGTGCGGCTCCTTACCTTTGGACAGAAGGCAGCAAAATAATTATGCAGAACGGAAAAGAGTATTTGACGGATCTAGTCGAACTGTGGCAAAGGGAAGTGTCCCTTCATTAACAGGAATGTGCCACTGTTTATGCACTGGAAAGGGGAGTGCCATGAGATCTGCTGAAGAGACTATTTCTGTGGTTGCATACCTACATGTGTTTGCACCCCTGCTGGGACTGAATTAGGTGGTACAGGCATCTTGGATCATCAGGTATTGGATAGCGACTTTTTTTTTTTTGTTGAAGGTACCTGGCACGAGAACTGAAAGGCATCGCAGATCTTTTTCAGAGACACAAACAGAGTGAGACAATCTCCAACCTTTCCCTTCCGTAACTGCCTGCTATACCATGGGATGTCGGCAAAGCTCTGAGGAGAAAGAGGCAGCGCGGCGGTCCCGTAGGATTGACCGCCACCTGCGCTCTGAAAGTCAGCGACAACGAAGAGAGATTAAGCTCCTTCTCCTGGGTACCAGCAATTCTGGGAAGAGTACTATTGTAAAGCAGATGAAAATCATTCATAGTGGTGGCTTTAACCTGGAGGCTTGCAAAGAATACAAACCTCTGATTATCTACAATGCAATTGACTCCCTCACACGTATCATTCGGGCTCTAGCCACCCTTAAGATAGAATTTCACAATCCTGACAGAGCATATGATGCTGTGCAGCTTTTTGCCCTGACAGGCCCAGCTGAGAGCAAAGGTGAGATTACCCCGGAGCTTCTGGGTGTCATGAAATGGCTCTGGGCAGACCCTGGTGTGCAGGAGTGTTTTTGCCGCTCCAATGAGTACCACCTAGAGGATAATGCTGCATACTACTTAAATGACCTAGAAAGGATTGCAGCACTGGACTACATCCCTACAGTGGAAGATATTCTGCGTTCTCGGGACATGACCACAGGGATTGTAGAAAATAAGTTCACCTTCAAAGAGCTGACTTTCAAAATGGTGGATGTGGGTGGACAGAGATCTGAACGCAAAAAATGGATCCACTGTTTCGAGGGGGTTACAGCAATAATTTTCTGTGTGGAGCTGAGTGGATATGACTTGAAGTTGTATGAAGATAACCAAACAGTAAGTGCACCTTCTGCTCCTCATTCTTTTTCCTTCTCTTCCTTTCCCCATCCCCACTGTTTGGCCTTTTTTTTCTCCCCCATGTCCCTACCCTCCCAAGGCAGCAATCCCTGAGTTCCCAGCCCCAAATGTGATTTCCTTTCCATTCTGTAGTAAAAAGTCAGAAGCTATGATTCCTTTATTTGGATAGTTTTCTGCACTGGACAGATTTATTTATTTATTTAATGTTACTTTTGGGAAATGGAGCTGCTCTTCACGTGACAGCAGATTTTTTTGTGTCTGTGTGCCTTTTTGCTAAATGTTTACCCGGTTAAATGTTACTCCAAACATCACTTAAAAATGCAGACAGTAGTGACATCCTGGTGTACGGGGATCGTTAATTTGGACACCATGTTTTGCATGTCCTGGGAAATTTTAAAGCTAAAATAGTAATAAGTAACAGTTTTCTCCCCCCC
>VYZM01007750.1:0-23439 GCA_013398915.1 Dromas ardeola
GATTCTATGATTCTATGAACTTAGCCAATCAAACTCAACATGAATCTATAAATTATTGCTTTATATTGGTTTTGGTTTTGTTTATTTGTGTATGTGTTTAAGATGAAAGGCTAGAACTTAAAGAACAATTCTGTATCTAAATTTTCACACAATTCCTTAGGTGACTTTTGGGGGACTGTTTCCTTGAGAGAAATGTGGGAGCCCAGGCTTTGTAACCAGTCCCTGAAAAGAGTTAAGGACATTATGAGAAGGCTGACACAAACTCGGTGAACTCTGTGTGGATTTAACTGAGAGCTTCCCTAAATGAAACATGGAGGAGAAACCCGGGTCTGAAATCCTGCCTCTTGCTTACCATGGCCAAAGAGTCTGCATGACCACCTGCACCATCAGGGCTGAGAAAGCACTGTCCTTTCTTCCAAAGGACACTCTTTCATTTCACCCTTTCCAGGTCTGCCCACATCATAGGGTTGAGGTGAATATGGATCCTTGTGGTCAGTGCGCTCTCACAAGCAAGGAACCCAAGCTTAGTCTTTTCTGCTGCCTATAAAGAGCTCAGATCTTGTTTCCTACTTGCCAGCAGAGCACCTACATTGCCAACTTAAAGCACAGTGTGTGCAAGGACTCCCTCAACCCCTTATACCAGCCTTGTCCATGGGCAGAAAGGAACTCAAGGCACTGTGGGCCAGGAAGCGAGCAGAAGAAGAAATTAGCCCACTAGTACCTCCTGAGTGAGGAGTTTCCCTCACATGGAAGAGAAATTTCTAAGTGTATTCAGTTCATAAATCTCGGTATCACACACTGGACAATTCTGGGATACAGCGAAGAAAGAGGACCTAGATTATGGACACCAGGGCTCAGTTAAGGAGGTGTTTCCATGTTTCCACAGCACGCCCAGCATGTCCTGACCAAAGCAGGCATGAGGCCTGCTGTAGACTTCAGCCTGACAACTTTTACAGTACAGCCCCCTGGTATGTTGAAGTGCAAAGCTGCAACACCACAGCATGGAGACTGTGTGTAAAGCATTGTTTCTCTCTGGGGTTCCTTGTTCCTCTTTCCTGTGCAAAGGGGTACACAGTCTTCTACTCTGAGGATAGCAGGAGCAGTAGTCTCAGCCTGTCCAGCAATAGCTTTTTTCCATGGTCTAGGAAAGCCTTTATCTTTTTGCATAATTGTTCCCTGGGAGGAGAAGAAACAGATGTTTCTCTGCAATGCTAAGTCACAGGACTGATACTCTGGAAGACCTTTATGCGTGATATTTCTTGGATGCTGCCTCATTATCACCTGGCCCAGCAAAAATATCTTGCTTCTTCTCATGGTGAAAATAAAGTCAGACTCTCCCTGATTATTTTTCATAGTAAAATATATTCCAGTTAATGTGAATACACTTGGACAAGGAGGGACACTTTACTGGGACTTCTCACAAGATACCAGTTCAATCTAATGGTAATGAGTATTGCTTAATTGAGATAAGATTAGCATAAATTACACCCAATAGGGATCCAATCAGCTGGTGCCAAAGGACTGCATGGTACTCAATTAAGTGTTTAATCAATGCAGATTTCCTAGTTTATGTCAATTAATAAAAAGTAAGTATGTTAATAATAAAGTAATAACCAGCAAAGTATAGCATTTATGATCCGAAGTATTCCAAAGCACTGAATGAATACTGTATTATTTGTAAGGTAGAAGTTACCATCAAAAATTATAGGAAGATAAATACAGGTAAAATAAAAATGAGGAGGTGTTAATATACACTGCAGTGATGACAGTGTGAGGATGGAAATACACAAGTGTTTTGTTTATCAGATACCGGAATTGCCTGTTTCTGAATGCTGAAGCCCTACACACAGCTCTGCAAAGGAACGGGGTTGCGAATAGTGATCATAGAATCACAGAATGGCTTGGGTTGGAAGGGACCTTTAAAGGTCACTTTATCCAACCCCCCTGCAATGAGCAGGGACACCTTCAACTACATCAGGTTGCTCAGAGCCCCGTCCAAGCTGACCTTGAATGTTTCCAGGGTTGAAGCATCTACCAACTCTCTGGGCAACCTGTTCCAGTGTTTCATCACCCTCATCACAAAAGATTTCTGCCTTACATCTGGTCTGAATCTTCCCTCTTTTAGTTTAAAACCATTACCCCTTGTCCTATTGTTACAGACCCTATTAAAAAGTTTGTCTCTATCTTTCTTATAAGACCCCTTTAAGTATTAAAAGGGCACAATAAGGTCTCCCCAGAGCCTTCTCCAACCTGAACAACGCCAACTCTCTCAGCCTGTCCTCACAGGAAAGGAACAGCCAGAGACTTCACATCCTCACTGTGCACCCAAAAAAGGTCAGCAGAAAGAGGCAGCTATAAGGTAAGTTTTCTTGTAGATTTCACTGCCTTTAAAAATTTTCTTATACAACAGCTACTCAGAGCCACCTGTGCCCCCATTTAGAGTAATGAAGCCAAGCCTCTATACATAATGCCTCTTTTTCTTGTATCTGGGCACAGACTGGAGCCCCTTAACAAAACACATGAAAAGCAGTTTTGCTGCTCCAGAAAGAACAGTTCAGGTCCTTCCTGACACTATAAATGGAGACGTAGAGGGGAGGGCAGAGATGAGAAAGACTGAAGGAAGAAATCAGGGTGTTCAGGAAAATGCGGCTTGCTACTTCTGCTACTTCAGCCACGACCAGCCTCCTGACCTTACAGGACTTCAACATAAAAAAACCACAGTCAACACAAACATAGCTCTTAGATTACTCCACTACTCAGCTTTTCCATGCAGCAATTTTATTTTTGCTATGACTAAAGCCAGTTTTGTCTAGGCAGGTGACAAAACCAGAGATGTTGAGAAATGGGGTTTATTCCTCTTCAGCATCAGTTCAGGCTGGCCCTAAGGTTGTCTTCAAAGATAGTATGCACATTTTCTCTGTGTGATAATTTTGTTAGCTTTCAGCTAATGAGAATCACACTATACATTGCACCTTTCATAGTATAGTTGTACGACAGGACATAATCAGTGATTTTTGTGACTAATGCCCCAAACATCAAATCGTTCTAACAATATATCATAACAAGCTCTGCAGGTATTCAAAAGACAACATTTCAGCTGAGGCATTTTTCTTCATTTTCCTCTCAGACTATTATCAATGCTGCTGCACGTATAAATTCATCCGTCTCTACAGCCATTTATACTAGGTTCTTCATTGCAACGCCTTTGCTCCATAAAAAGCCAACATACTTCCAGACTTTCCTCTCTTCTTCTGTCTCCTTTCCCTTGGAGAGATCTCTTGTCATCAAATTGATTGAAAGATCACTTGTCATCAAATTGTTCAAGGACCTACATCTTATCTAAAATTTATCCTGACACAGAACCAGGTTGTCCTTCTGGATTTGAGGAGGGAGCAGGGGAAGGGCAGAGAAATGGAAACAAAAATGATGAAAAAAAACCCAAATAAACAAATCAAAGCAAGTCCCTAATTAGTGGAATGCAAAGAGAAAAAATCAAATTTCTGATGATTCACCAAAAATGACACTACATTAAATATTTTGTATGCATCAGTTTTGTTGGGTTTTATTTTAGTTTTAGATTTAAGCAGTGAACTCCACTGCAGCTAGTACATAATGAATCAATGTCGTCTATAATGACATATGTAGGCTGACAAACAGCAATATAGCCAAGCAAGTTCTTTTATTCCTACCCTTTCTTGTAAATGCCTCTATGTAATTCTTCTGCAGCAGGTAGAGACATCTATCTTTTATTTCACAGATTGCTAGCACTTCTATTTAAGTTGTGATTATTTTAACAAGATTGATTGATTGTAAGGAAATGTAAGCGCTACTTTCTGAAGAAATCTTGTAAACCCCTTTTAGTGATGCAAAAACCAGCTCATGTTAATGGTTTTATTAGTCATTTCTGTCAAATCAAATACCTTCTGCAATGGAACAACAATGCCCTTTAAAGACTTAGAAACACTCAAATGCTTTCAGTTTTCATTATTGCAGTGAATTTTTCCACAGATTTAATTCAATACAGTTCTAAATGCATTTTACTAAACTGTTACGTTATGAAGTTATTGATTAGCGTAACAATCTTAAAACTTGTTCTTCAACCTTTTTCCCAGGAAAAAAAAAAAAAAAAAACACTCAACAACTTCTTTCTGTCTTTCAGAAAAGCCAGACTTGGAACTACGAAGAGATTATGACCCTATAGGAAGGGTTACATGTCATATTAAAATCCTATTAAAATCTCTTCAATGTAGGTTGCAGTACAGTACTTACCACCATATTTTCTGAGAAAAGTGTTAAGTAAGGTGACAAACGTCTGCAATATATTTGTTGTCTTACCAAATCTTGCAAACACCCATACCTTGCTAGTTGCTTGTTATAGGCAGTGAGGCTAGAAAGGTGTTTAAATTAGGAGGTATGCAACAGTGACCCAGAGCTTCTGGAGCTGTTCTCACCATCATCATGAAATGGACACTGAGGGCATTCTCAGGACCGACAAGCTGTGTATTTTTTCTGTGGAAAACTGTTTTGCATTAGAAAATCACAACAGCAATGGGCCTTTTGAACAGAGCATTTCTTAATCCTTTAGTTCCTTCAGTCCACTGTTTTAAACTCCTAGTGAGCCTCCTAATAAGTAAGGAGGCTTGTATTTAATACAATATTAAACACAGAGAGAGAGAGAGGATCAGAAGACTTTTCTGATATAATAGCCATCGTTGCTGTAGTATACTATAGTGTTCTGTACACACTGGGGTTTCCTAAATGCTAACAGCTTCAGGGCAAGATATACTATACTGCTGCAGTCAGGTTGAAAGGTGACAAAAGCATGAATAACTAAGACCAGGCCATTGCCAGCTATGATAGGACAGCTTCTACATAAGAGATGACAGGAAGCATTACTCACAGATGACAGTGAAGACTCCAGTTTTGCTTCTCTGTTAGAAAACTAGTTTAATTGAGAATGTGCACCTTCACCCAAAGAATACTGCACCAGAGGTGAAAACTTAAAATGTTTTCATTTCCCTATTGATGGAACATTTGTCTCGCTCAGCTTTGATTTCTGAAAATCTGTGTTACATCTTTGAACTGCATACTACCTGTCTGCAGTGTTATAAATTAATGTAGTGCAGGGTAAGAAGAAATTGTCTAGTACTTGTGAGTCTAGATGCTAGTTCCAGGCACAGGCAAACCAGGCAATTGACTGTGGTGGTTACTGATGGGACTAGTAGCTTTGCTGAGGATCTTTCAAGGTTCTCATCAGTACTTTGCCTCTGTCAGAGATAATGGAAATCAACTGAAGGAGAGCTGTCAAATACCTAGCTCTATGATGTAACTTCTCAGCCTGACTTCTGCTGCTGCTGCCTCTAAGGGAAGAGGCAACACATGAGATGGTAATTACTACTCTTGCCTGGAAAGGTAGTGTGGATGCTAAATGTGACTAGGAAGAGAAATGACCTTGATGGGATACAAAAAGAAGGGTTCAAATGGCTGAGCAGGTTTCCTGTTCTTTCTCCCTTTATGGGAGATTTGAATCATTTTTGCTTATTCCTCTGGATCTCTGTCATCTCTATCATATGCAATACTATTATATCATAAGCAGCAGTATTAGCTATTAGCAAGAGGATCCAGAAGGATGAGAGCCTTCAACTGACTCTATTTAGTGGATGTTACTTAACAGTGTCATTACAGTGGTCTCCATCTTCTAGTATGCTGTATCTAATACATTTGTTTCAGTTAGACAAAATCAGAGTTCACCATTGATCATGTGCTCTCTTAGCTCATTTGGCATGGTCAGTGTCAGCTTACGTATAATGTATCCGAAGCAACCTTTTTTTAATCTTGGCCAGACTATTGCATGGTTCTGACAAGGGTCACGTCCCTGATGGTCTACTAAAATTTAAAGAGCAGTATGTAGTGGAATAAACAAACCTATGTGTCATTTGTTGTAGCTGATCACCAAACTTCAAAAGAAACTCACCTTTTCTGGCTATAGGTTTTTCATCTCTGCGTGGGACCAAAGTCTCACATTTGCCCTCTCATTCTCATCCTTATTTTTCTGTAAAAAGAAGCACAAGGCTTTTGTGTTACACAGCTTCTTGATATTACCTCCATTTGTACCCATCAGACGGATTTACTGAATACATTTGAACAAACTAAGACTGTATACTTAAGCACCCTCCACTGAATTTCTAGTTTACATATTGTGATGATAAATTAAAGGCTTATCTTTTGTCCTCCAATATCCAGGATAAGGTTAGTTAAATGTTTGAACTGTGCTATGATTACCTCAAACCATTTGTTTTTCACTTCTTTATCTTTGAAGTGTTTATGGAATGAAATAGCCTTAGTTTTTGTTTTGGTTTTGTTCATGGTTTTTTCCAGACAAAATAGTTCTTTTTTTTTTTCTTTCTCTTGGTATCTGAACACATTGAACAGTTCATGGCTCCAGGTTACCTCTATACCAGGAGGGAATTGTCTTTTCTAGGGTGTTGTTGCCATCCAAACTGCATTTCAGTAGAAGTTTACAACAGCAAATAACTCTTTCTAGTGCCTTCTGCACTTGCCAATCCAGGCCATCAGGTCTGCACAGCATTCAGAATTCACTTGTCTTGTGCAAACCTCTTTGGCAATTACAGAAGGGTCAATAGCTGCCCCCACTCCCAGGCTCCACTTTTAATTCATTAGCACAACTATGTTGCTTGCTGATATCACTGCCCTCAGCAAACCAAGAAAGGCCCATCAGCAAGGAACCTGTCCTAGGCTAATTCTCTTCCGTTTGCCAGAAGAATACACGAAGTAGGCAATAAGGCAAAAGTCTATTGTTGGGACGTGTCTTCCACAGCACAGGGAATCCAAATTTTCCAGAATGGACTGAGACATGATTTAGAGCAGTGTCTTCACAATATACAATATGTAATACAATAGGCCCTTCACTATCTTGGTAACCCACCAGTGGATTCTCTACAGTTTCTCCACATCCCTCTTCAACTGGAGACTGGGGCACCTAAAACCAGACACAATATTCCAAATGCAGCCTCACTAGTGCTGACTACAGAGGGATGATACCTTTGCTAGCCAACTCTCTTGTGATATGGAGTAGCATGCAGTGTGCTTCATTTGAAAGGAGTGTGATTTTGACTCATACTTCACCTGGCATCCACATATCCCCCCAGTCCTTTTCAGCAGAACCACTACCTGTGAGTCCCTCCTCAGCATCCACTAGTGTGTAAGGTTATTCCATCTGAGAGGCAGTGCTCTGCCCTTCTCCTCACTGAAATTTGTGAGGTCTGTGTTGCCTGATTCTTCACATTTAACAGTCTCAGTCTGAAGAGAAGCTCTACCACTCCCTGTGTCAGTAGCTCTCCCTATCTTAGTCTGATCCACAAATTCACTGAGGATGCATGCCGTGCCCTTATTCACAGGGGTGGATGAAGATGCTGAAAATTACAGGTCCCAGTATTGATGTCTAAGATACTCTGTTGTTAACTGCCAGCTGGATCTTACGTAGTTGACCACCACCTTGTAAGTTCAGTTGTCTAGCTAATTTCCACTCCACCTAACAGTCGATACTTCCTTAGCTTCCAAATAAGAAAGCTGTGGGACACAGCATTACAAAACTTTATTACTATTTCGCAGAGTATTGTGTAACGACCTCTCCAGCTGCAACATATTCTAGCCTACACTTGGTTCAGCACAAATTTTTGGACTGTGAAGAGACCAGTACATATTCTCAAAAAACAACAGTTGGGCAAAAAAGTTAGGCATCACTCACTTCTTCCCAAGAAGCTGGGTATCACCCTCTGAAATCAATCACTGATTGCTAAGAAGTCTCCAACACGGTGAGAGCTGCCATGCAGGCATTGCAGTTTCACAGAATAGATGAATAGTTGAGGCTGGAGGGCACCTCTGGAGATCATCTAGTCCAGTCTGCCTGCTCAAAGCAAAGCCACCTAGAGCAAATTGCTTAGGGCTCTGTCCAGCTGGGTTTTGAATATCTCCAAGGAGGGAGACTGCACATCTTTCAGTATTCAACCATTTCCACACTAAAAAAGTTTGGGGTTTTTTTGTTATGTTTAAATGGAATTTCCTGTATTTCAATTTGTGCCAATGGCCTGTTGTGCTTTCACTGCACACTAGTGAGAAGAGCCTGTCTCCACCTTCTTTACTCCCCTTCTCAGCAGTTATTTATACACATCGATAAGAACCCCCCTAAGCATTCTCTTCTCTGTGCTGAACAGCCCCAGTTCTCTCTCAGCCTCTCCTCATATGACAGATGCTCCAAAACCTTAGTGATTTTCATGGTTTTCCAACGGGGCAACACTCCGGTAAGTCCATGTTTCTCTTGTACCAGTGAGCCCAGAACTGGACCCAGCACTCCAGATTTATCTCAGCAGTACTGAATAGAGAGGAAGGATCCCTGCCTTCGATGTGCTTCAAAGCTCTCCGTGCTTCGACACTCCTCTTTATGCAGCCAAGAAGCCATTGGACTTATTTGCCACAAGGTCAAATTGCTGGCTTATGGTCAGCTTTTTGTCCATCAAGCCCTCCAGTTGCTTTTCTGCCAAAAAGAGAAAAGGGATCTAAAGCTCTAATTTGCCAAGGTAATAAGACAGTAGTATTTTCAGAAAGTGCTTTCTTTTGCATCTTTTATTTTTGAGCGGTAACATATCATATCATAATGAAGTGTTTCTTCATTACCTTCAACTACATAGGCTACACTGACTGAGTACATTCCCTCTGTTTACTCCAAAATTCTATCCAGACCATCTGAAAACTTATTTTCAACAGCAGACTTCCTACCCTTCCACCCTTACAAGGAAGAGCGCTGGGTCTCTTTGTCTGTGTCTGCAAAATTCATCTGCTTGTTCACATGTATCATGTCCTACCATGACAGTGCTACGTGAAGGAACCACAATATTGCTTTCTTCCCTAGCTTTTAGCAAGTAATCCCTCTCTCCCCTAGGAAACTGTGTTCACTTCCCTCTGGCCTCATTCAGGCATGAAGTTGTGAAGTAGCTCCAGTCCACCAAAGTTACTGTGAAGTCACTTCACATGGATGCAGGCATGCTTTGCTGAGCCTCCAAAGCACGATCCTTTTTAACATAATACATGTCTAGAGGAGATCTCATTTCAGAGAGCTTGACACCTCCACAGAGGCTAAGGAACTGTTTCATATGTGTTCATAGTTGCAGCCTCAGGGCAAATAAAGTACCAGAAGATCCCAGAAATCCATGGAAAATATATCACTCCAGATCATGCCCTGGAGTCTGTAGAAGAAACCACACTGTCCTCCTGCAGAGCTCCAAGCCTCCTCGTGGACAGCCTCCATGTGCAGTGTAGCTGCAGGCAAAATGGAATCTGAATCTGCCTGTAGACTGAGTGCTATGCAGTGTTGACCAAAATTGATGTCCTCTCCTCAGCCCAAAGATAAATTTCAAGTTTCTTCTGGGGATGTTTACACTGGATTAATTTCCTTGCAAACTCAAACCTTACCTTGTCCCAGGACAACTGCATGGAAAATAGCTTTGGGCAGAAAAACATCTACTGGCACAGATGTTGCTCCAAGCCTAGGAGAAATAACAAGATTCTAAGGTCATCTTAAGTATCGGCAGTAAACTGTAGCCTAGAATCAGCAGAAAGGAAGGGGGAGGGAAGGGGAGGGGGAAGAGGTGGTCATTAAGTTCAACTGAAAATTTTAAGTCATCTTGCTGATGTTTGGCCACCTGTAACTGTGTAGCTCCGTGTTTGACTTCTAATTCCTTAACGTACAGTTAGGAAACGTGTGTTGAAATTTAGGTGTATTTCATTTTCTTCTCGTTTCATGATTCAGAATGAAAAATTCACCCAGGCTTTGCTAAGGGATGTTACAAGCAGCCACCTCCTCCAGCAGTGCCAGCACAGGACTCTCCTGCCCATCTGCTGGAGCCCAGCCCAGTGCCTGGAGGCCCAGAGTCAGGCTGAAGGATGCAGCTACCACTTTCCCATTTGCAGGTTCAACCAGTAGTAAAGCTGAGCACAGATTCTAGACACACACACACACAGGGTGGGGGACACACACACAGAGGACATGGACATGGCTGGTCTCACAGACGGCCACAGATAAGGCCCTGCCTCCAGTGGCACCCGCGTTCAGGACTTACACCAGACACAGGCACAGACAGCCACGTCCCCTCCTTCTCCTGGGCTGGCAGAGGCAGAAGGTCAGTGGTGCAGTGCACACACCACACTCCCCAGGTTCAGAAGCACATGCACATTTGTGGATCCTCTGAGCACCATCACAGCCCTTCTGCCCCCAAAGCACTCCTGCCTGGATCCTGGACACCCCTTACCTGCTCCACGGGTCCTCAACTTGCCAGCTGGTCCTGCTGGGTGCTCACTGCACACACGCAGCACTCACACTCATCTCACAGGCACCTGGTGCTCATGGGGACCCCCGAATACCAGCACAGACCCTCCGCCCGCCTGATACCACCGCCCAGACCTGGGGCCTCCTACTCCCCAGCTGGTCCAGCTTGGAGTTTGCCAGTGAATCCACATGCACACCCGGTTTGGGGCAGGTACAGACACTCTTCCCCAGCAGCCGGCACCCAGCACATAGGCTGTGACCTGTGGTCCTGATCCAGCCACTGGCCATAGGGCCCTTCACTCACCTCACTCACACCCATCCCCTCAGTAGCTGGCACTGACCTCTTGCAACACTGACACACACAGAGGAAAGTGGTACTATGCAGAGAGATTAAGAAAGGATTTAATAAGGCAGGACAGACTGGGGTGATCAGGGGCAGGGCTCAGACAGACAAACGTACTGATCAGCCCCATTTTACATGCAATCAGACCCTTTTATACCCCCTTCTGTCTACCTCTTTTTGATCCTCCCTGCTCCCCCTTCCTCTGCACATTCCCACTGACCCCCCTCCAATGTTCTGGACCCTCAGATTTGCATCCTTATCAGTTGTAAAGTCCTGACTTGCCTGCGGTTTCTTGGTAGCCCATCAGTTAGCACGACTGACCAGGTTTGTTTCTGCTTATGATCTTTGTTAACGCTAATTGATCATGTTTTATGTCTCTCTCTGTTTCCCTCCCTTTCCTTATCTTCCCAGCTGAGAAAACAAACATCCTGACGCCCCACGTATCCTTACCAATTAGTGTGACTGACCAGGTTTGTTCTTATCAAGATCTCCTTTATCACATGTTGGTCAGGTTTGTCTCTGTATGATCTTGTTTATGGGTTCTTTTATCAGACACCAAAGGAGCAGATATTCTCCTTCCAAGTATCCTTACAGGCTTCTATCTACGGTTGGCGGATGAAGAAGGCACCTGTAGGACATGATTCATCTGCTCCTCAAGTAGAAGTCTCAAGGACTAATTGCTAGTCTTTGGGGGTATATATCTCTTACTATTGTCTTTTGAAAGGATGGAGATGACTGGATCACGTGCAACATCTAAAGTGCATCCCTCTCCCAAAAAAAGGAGGGTTAATTGTGAAAAGCTACTTAGAGGGCCAAATTATAAGGAAGTGAATAAATGGAGAATAATTATAGTCTCCTATTTATTGGTGCAGAGGTTTTTTTCTTTTTTTAATATTATCTTTGGGTATAATAAACAAGTAAAAAGCAAGGTATTTGTCAAGTAATGAAATCCCTGTCATATCGAACCTTAGTAACTACTTGACATATACTGGGAAAAAGGTTCAGTTTCATGTGAATTGTGTTGCAAAATATTGTTGTATTTTTATTGACTGAGTGATTGTATTTGATGATTTTTATTAGTATGCTTCTGGCTCATTACATCAAGACATATTTTTGTCTTCATGGTTTCAGACTTTATGGCTATTTCTTTGATTGCTTAACTGAAAGGAATGAAATCGTAAAATTCATAACTTGAATGATTTCTGTTTATGGAGATTTATGCACCATAGAAACTAAAGGTTGTTTGGGGATTTTCATTCTTGTGTTTATCCAGTTTGCCTGTGCTCTTAGGGATGACTAATGAACTACAAACGTACAGTGTCCTTCAATGTTAGTATCTTGTAAATGATATTAAAGCGCTTAAAAAACCCCACAAACACCAAAAAACCCACATAGAATCAAGTTGTAATTAAAAATTATAGCAAATAAAAATGTTAGCTCTTAATGAAAGTATTTTCAGTACATATACTGGAAATGTGCAAAACATCTTGTTAATGTTGGTGGGTGAGCTATTATGGTTCAGTTAAAAAATGCATCCAAAAATTGATGTAGAACTACTTAGAGTGGTAGACCTGTTTTATATTCAGGAAGTTCAAGCAAATTATCATGGTCCCTTTTGGGCTTGAACAAAAAATGGAGATGCCCATCATGTAGCAAGCTTGAAATCTCCTAACAGCTATTCTCCAGAGATTTCATATATTTCCTGATTTATCTCATCATATTTCTTGTCAGAATATTTTACAAGTGTGCTTTAAGTCTTCAATCTGCATCTTATGTTTTACTGTATTTTTATTGCCAGGCAAGAAAAAAGATACTTGATACTGGATCAGAACTTAATTTCAGGTAAATTGGCACATGGCTATTGACTTTATTGATTTTACCATGAGTTTTGGTAATTTTGTTTTATAATATTAGCACCAGACTCTAGATAGGGCAAACCTGGACTTATGTATGTATGTGTGCTCTTCAATATTACTGCAAGAGTCAAAGCAGGAAATCTCACCTTCTCCAATGAAACTGATGAGAAAGAAATGACATTGCAGGTCATAGTCTTGATTTTCTACTGCTGGAAATATCTGCATGGTAGGATTTTGTTAATGAAACAATCTTCATGTCTTTTGTGTAATGGACAACTGTATTGCACTAAAATTTAGAAGCTAAACACAGAAAAAGGGATCAAAAGGAAGAAAATGGAATAAATCCACTTTTTTCTTTTTTTTTTTTTTTTTAACTTTCAATGATGTATGCCACAGATAAGGCTAACAAAGACAATCAATCATATTATTTAGGACTTTAAACGAAGTATTTAAGATAATTGTAGCAGCAATCAAGAGTGTATTTTGATCTCTAATGACTTAATGTGCAATTCAGCTAGATGTATTACAGATTTCATCAGGCCTCTCCAAAATATTATACTTTACAGAGGATATTCTGTTCTGTCTGAACTACTATTTTGGTCTGATGCTCTCATTCTTACAGCCAATATGCAAAGTTTAGTCCACCCTGAAGTGTAAATTATGAATGGTTGCTTACTTGGCAAAGATGGAATCCATTTCTGCTCAAAATCAATCTGCAGCAGTACAGAAAAAAGTAATTTTTAGATATAATGAAGACACGGTTCAGTCATTTACATTTAGATCAAAACTAGCAAACCTTAAAAGTGGCCATATATTTTGTCACTAATTCTTGTAACAAATATATTTTCATTTGTTTATTAACAAATATTATACATATTAAAATGCACACAAATACAAACATGAATGGCACAATACTTCATGATATATGTGGGGGCTTTTGCATATGTCCACCCATATATGTACAAGCTACATATATAGGAGTTGTATCAAAACAGACAGTCTTTTGGTCATAGGCAAAAGGGGAGTTTTTTCAAGGTGCTAACATCAAAATGGATTATTTTAAGCCAGGAACTGTAGTCTCTGAAGGTAAACCTCTAAATTAACAATGAGGGCACCTGCCATCTGCTTCACTGTATGCAAATAGGGACCAGAATTTTGAATTTCTGGCAAGGTATGAGTTTAAAAAGTTTGGGATCTCTGCTGAAAACAGTGGTGAACACCTGGGAAAAAGAACAACTATTCATGTATTTCCTCCAGTGCACATGGATGTAACTGAGAGTAGGGGGGTTGCCAGTCTCATAGCATAGGTAAGTCACATCCAAATCAAAGCCAAAATATCAACCAGCCTGCCTTGCAAGACACTACGGAACAATTAGTATTCAGCTAGCCTTCTACCCCAGACATCAACTCTTCAGACAGCAAAGGTTAAACACAAAGACTTATCGCGGTCTTCCAGGCTCATGTATCCTCTATAAACTGATTTGCCTAGTGATAGCTGTAATTAAATAACTGAAATTCCCATATCCCAGATGCTTTACATAACATGGTTAAATTATTGTGGAGCCTTTTCATTCTTTAGTACTCAGAATAACATGATTACATTTCCAGTGTTCAGGTCCTCATATTCTAACCATTTTGAACACTGTGAAATGAGGAATTACCGAAACTGGACTGTTTGTGCAGAGGAATCCCTGAGATTTAATACATCCGCAGCTTCTACATTTGCAACATCTAATTTAGGATATTGGAAAAGCTGAGAACTTAAATCTGTAACTGACCTAAAATTTGCAAAAAAAAAGACTGCTTCCAAATTATAGCATAACTTCTCAGAAAACATTTCAATATAGTCTGATATATGTCCCCAAACTGTATTTTTGTTTGATATATATAAGTTAAAGTTCAGCTCTACTGAATCACTTTTTTTCTAGTCCCTGGTCTAGGAATGCTGCTGTAAGATTTTGTTCAATGATCTTATTAAAAGAGCAACTGTCAAGGAAGAAGGAAATACATATTATGCTACAGCCTACTGGTTTTCTTTCCAACAGATTGCATTAATTTTGAAGAGAAGACACAATGTAGAGAATAGAAAAAAATGAAAATAAGGCCAAAATGCTAAGTCACCACTGTGCAAAATATTTCTCTTTCTCAGCTGAAGGAAATTCAAATCAAAGCAAAAAAAACTGGAGATGAAGCATATTTCAGAAAATGTTATCCAAAAATTCACACAAAATGGACCTCAGCTGCCACAGTAGAAATAGTCTATCTATCGTGCATTACCATCAGTGATGTAGAGATTATGTAAGATGCTATTAAATGGCCACAGTTCTTATGAATACATTCAGACAGGTTTGTATCACAGGGAAAAAAGATATCAGTATTTTTCTTTTAATCAAGCAAAACAGGTGAGGTATAGTTAAGTTTAATATAACTTTAAACCACAGCTGCTAAAGATACAAAGAGCTTGTGGTTAACACAGATACAGTCAGTGGCTGAACCTACTTTATTTAAATATTAGAATTAAATATTTACTGTTGCTGCACGTCCTCATGATTTAATTCATGTGAGTGATCATGGTCAGGAAAAACCTCAGTGAGAACTCTTCCTTGAATTCATTTAAATAAACGTATGTATTTCCATTAACATGTTTTGGCTTTGGTTGGCTTTGTACCTGCCTGCAAACAATCCAGACCTTTCAATAGCCAGGACAAGAGCAAACACCTGTCAGGCCTTTTTCACCTTTAAAATGAAAATCTGGTCCTGTTGCCTTTGAAGTTAACAAGACATACCAGATGCTTCTCAAACAATGCAATGAATCAAAAAAAAAAAAAAAAAGCCGTGGATTTTCTTCTTAGTAGGCTAAAAATAAAAATAACCATAGGAGTTCCTAAAAATACTGCTCAAAACATGTTACTGACTCTAACTGGGCAAGAGGAGAATACAGACAAAAAGGCAATGTTGGCTTCTTGTAAAAATTTAGGCTACTTATCTTAACTTTTGCCTATGCAGATTCCTTATCTATAATTGATGCTTTTAGGGAAAATCAGATGCTATGTTTTATGCTTAAAAGCCTTATGCAGTCTCTAAATTGTTATTTCACTTACCTCTTAGGCACCATTAAAACAGACTTCAAAATGTCCTTCTCTTGAGGTGATCGAGTGAAACTTTCAAATAGCACTGCTTAACTGACATCTACCGTTGTTACTTTCCTCCGTCATCTATTGATTTATATGTTTTCCATGAATTTTTGCACACGTACCAGGTGCCGGCGCCCAGGCACTGGCAGTGGGGGCTGCAGGGCGGCCTTTGTGAGGAGAGGCCGGGGCTGCCCCGAGCCGGACGCAGCCGGTTCCAGCCGGCTCCAACCGACCCACCGCAGGGCACGGCTGGGCCCCGCAGCCAAGGTGGTGGCGTCTCAGGGGAAAATACATTTAAGAAAGCTTAAAAAAGGCTTCATGCAATGAGGGGCTGGTGGGGGGGGAAAGTGTGAGAAACAATCCTCCGGTCAGGGAAGGAGGAGGTGGGGTCTCTCAGGTACCTCCCGGAGAAGAGATTCCCCTGCAGCCTGTGGGAGAGGCCATGGTGGAGCAGGTATTTCTCAGCAGCCCATAGAAAGGATGACGTTTGAGCAGATATCCACACTGCAGCCTGCGGAGGACCCCACACCAGGGCAGCTGGATGTGCCCTGAAGGAATCTTTCAGCCTATGGAGACCCCATTCAGGGGCAAAGAAAAAGCATGAGGAGAAAGGAGCAGCAGAGAGGAGCTGCTCTGGACTGACCACAACCCCCCATTCCCCATCCTCCTGCACTGCTCAGGGAGGTGGGTGTCAGGTGAGGAATTCAGGAATTGAGTGAAGGAGATAAAGGGGTGGAGGTGAGGGGATGGAGTTTTAATCTTTGTCTCTGTTTTTCACCATCCAAATCTATTGTAATTGACACGAAATTAAGTTCATTTTCCGCAGATCGAGTCTGTTTTGCCTGTGAAGGTAATTGCTAAGGGATCTCCATGTCTTCGGCTTGACCCACGAGCTTTCCATCTTTTTTTCTCCCCCTCCCTGCCTTGTTGTGGAGGGGGAGAGAGAGAACAGCTGGGGTCTGGCAGCCAGTCAAGGTAAACCCACCGTAGCACAGAAGAGCATTTAATGTTTCAAGTTTGAAAACTACAGGATGCATAACATTTCACAGAAGTCAAGGAAAAATAAAAAAGGTCTTTCAAGCTATGCAAAGGAAACTATCAAAGCGTCCATCTTCACGACATTTTATTATTGTCTTCTAGAGTGACAGCAATATGGAAAAAGAGAAATGGCAGTCAAATTTGTTGGAAAAAAAAATCACTAAAAATCCATTTAGACAATCAAAAAATGTAGGCCTTCAGTCAGCAAATCACTGCAAATTATTGTATGAAATGATATTTGTTCCATGCTTCAGAAGAGAAAGGCAGAATTGTACAAGTGTTAATTAGAATTTGTTATATATATGATTTAGAGAGCCATGAAGTGCATACTAGCATATTTTGCAAGAAAGTTTCTTACCTAGTTTATTCTGCGTTCATTGGGATCTCTCTTTTCTGCATTATTTTTTCTATACATCCCTTTACTGTCTTTTCTTCTGTCCCTTCACTCAGAGCTAACATTTGTAGGAATCAAAATCCAAATATGCTACGCTCAGAAAACAATTTATTCCTTATTATAAAAAGACGCATGAGTGCTTATAAAAAAACTAACTGCATACACAAGCGAAAAGGCAATATTAGGTATGTAGGTGGATCTGAAAGTAAATGAGCTGTTAGATTATTTACTGTTAGATAGCATATGTACCTTCAAAATTTGAATGCCCTAGGAATGTTTTAGCAAATAATCCTCAACTAAGTGAAAATAAATCCCCTGCTTAAAATTAAGCCATTGTGTGTTAATGAAATCCAACATTAAAAAAAAAAGGAGGGGAGGAAGAAAGAAAAAAAAAAGTCTACTTTTTGCGCAGTCGTGTGTCTGCTCGGTGGAATACTTCAAGAAATGCTATTCAGTCTTGCCATGTCAGGTGTTGCACTGTAAATATGGGTAACGTTAAAAAACCTACCTTGTTAATTCAATGAAATTTCAGATTTAAAACAATGAGAAGGTACTATTAGGATACACAAACTCACGTGGTGACGGAGATGTCTTCAATTCCAGCCCTCTTTCTTAGCTTTGAGCTTGCTATTCATGGGACAGAAGAAGGTTGACGTTGTTGTCTGGGGAAGATGTTCAAACTAAACTCTCAAAAATCTTAAATATGTCTATGGAAATGCATAAAGTTAATAAGAATTTGATCCATATTCTAAACATTTGTATTGATTAATAACACCTCTAGTGTAGCTGGTGTTTGATTCATCCTCATTAATTTAAAATACCTAGAATATTTATTTCAAATCAACCAAGTGCACTTGCATCAACAGTTTGATCCTTATTACATAGATATATATGACACACACTTTTACGAATATGAGTAATAAACTGTTTAATGATAGTGTCTTAAATGTGATGACTGAAAAAAAAAGTACAGCATCCAAAAATTCCCTGCCTGAAGAGTTGTCTCATTTTCTTAAGATAACCATCAATGTGACTTTAAGAATGTAAGTAAATAGTTGAAATAACATCTCATGCAAGATCAGATGTATCTCTAGCTTTAAAATTAATTCACTAAAGAAGACAAATCCAACTGTCCTTTTACATTCACACCAAAGGAGCAAAAAAAACCAACCCCACAACGTCAGTATTTCCTTTTACCAGCCATACTCCAGGGACTACCCAAAGCGTGATTGAAAGCTACGTACTGCTTTCTTAGACTTTGAAAAATTTGATTGAAGTGTGAAAGCAAGAGAGAACAGAAAAGTCACTCACCCAGCTCCCCGCTTACTTCAGAAGACAGTAATATAATAGCACAGAAATAAATCAAACATCCCAATAGACAATGAGTTTCAAGAATTATTGACACATCTTCATTCATTCCTGAAAGACATACTTAGAAAGGACAGTTAGATTGTATCAGCTTCACATGCACGTTTTTGAACACAAATATACCTCCCTACCAGCAAAGGTGAGAAAATCGGGACCTGATCTCAGTATCTAGTAATGTTTAGTTGTTCACCAAATAGTCTGTTTTAAATGCATTAATCCTGTTTAATCCCTTTCAGCAGTAATAGTCCACAAACAGTGGGAAAACTCCAGTACAACGGATTTTGATGCTGACCATTTAATATTTACTTATGCGTTTAATTTTGAGCAAGTTTCCCTGTGGGATTAGAAGTTCTATCAATGCACTTTAGTAAAGCCCATATATAGATTCAGAATCTCCATGAATCCTGTTAGAAATGACTCATCACCACAGGGTGTACCTGCACAGTTAACTTGGCTAGTGTCCTTGGTGTCCATTGATTATGGTCGCAGCTTAGATAATACCATTTTGACAGGTAGTTATCTAAATTTCGCTGTCTGAAATCGTAAACTGAATCCAGTCCTCTGGATTCACGCTAGCTGCCTAAGCATAAGCACTTAGTGACATTGGGTCATCTCTGATGCACCAAGTCATCTGAAATACTGTCCTCGTGATGGCACATAGCACACAGGAGCTACTGGAAAACCCTGCTCTGCTGGAATGGCAGATGTCATCTAGGTGGGAATGCCTTACAACATCTAAGGGGGCACTGCACACCTACATTTACACAACTGAATCCGTCTGTTTCTCTATAGTGTCCCAGCTCTGTGATGTTGCTCACATGCCTTCCAGCATCCTGAAAACTCTCAGATGCTCCCTGCCTTGGCATTCTCAATGATTTTCCAAAGGATGGTGTAGCAGCTCTCTTTTTTCAAGGCTTTCCACTTCAGTTATTCTTTTCAGAGCAGCATAAAGCTAATTTTGAGCCAACAAGTACAATACATCCATCCCTTCTACAGTCCTGAGCTACATTTGCACAGATGGAATTGTGCTTTCACCTTCCTTTCCCGGTGCCAACTCCATTGTTGGCAGCCTGTGTAATGAAAAGTAGGTGCTCTGTACTTCTGCTACCTGTCTGGGTAGAACAGTTTGTAGACTGTGCAACACACACCAAGCTAAAATGATGTTATCAGGCTTGCATGTTCAGCCTACTAATTTTCTCCAATTTGTGGTAAAGGCTACGTTGAAGCATACTCGGCTGAAACCCTACTGGGAGCCTGGGTGAAATGTCCGTAAGGTTAAATTGCAAGTTCATGACCCCTAGTAGAGGTGGGCATGAGGAAAACCATAAGGCACACTAGTACCCTGTCTGCTTCAACGGCTGTGCCTTCTCTGGAAAGAGAACCCTGCCAAAGGCCCCTGTGTTCCAGATGATCAAAACAATATGAGTGTTAACTGTAGTGTCCATGATACTCCTGTGGTGATGTAGGTCTTGAATGCATTCAACAGCTCTAACTACAAGGACTACAAAGGGATTTAAATTAGTGACTCCCACTCAGACATACTGAGGATTTTGTTGATGAAAACATCATTTTAATGCTTACCACTGGTAAAAAGGTTAATGTAACAGAAAACAGAACAAAACAGCATTATATAAGCGTATTAATCCAGGATGCGTTTTTTTCATGTATAAGATACGCATTCCTGATGTTGCCGCATCTCAAGCAAGGCAGATTGGTTAAGAAAAGGTATCAAGAAGTGCAGTAAGGAAGATCAAAGGAATTGAACCACTTCTGTATGAAGAAATATTAGCAAGGTTCAAATACCTTGAAGATACATACACGTTCATTGATGATACAGTAAAAGTGAAGAAGCAGCTATTATTTACTGGTTTCCATAATATGAAGAGCAGGAGACACACTGCTGAAATTTCAGACAGAGCTTTAAAAACCAACAAAATGTAATGCTTCCTACGTGATACAAAGTCAAATTGGGGAATTTTTGTCACAAAAATCTGTGGATACTAAAAGTTTAAGTGAGATTTTAAAGTGATTAGAATAATTCTGAAGTAAAAAAAATGGGCATAACCTCCAGCTGAGGAAGTCCCTGAACAGCAGACAGCCAGAAGCTATCAAATTGCCTTATGCTTGTACTCTTTTCCTAAATACCAATCAGTCATTGTCAGATGCAGGCTTGAAGGTTAGATGAAGCCAACGCCATCATTGTTATATACTTGTATAAATATTGTAGAAGTTGATGAAAAGAAAAAAGGGGCAAAGCACTGACTAACAAATTAAAATACTATTTTTATGTAATTTTAGTTCTTCATTATTTTTCTCTAAAGAAAGAAAATCAAAAGCTATCTTCAAAAACCACTCAGGTGTGTCCCTTAGGTCAAAAAAAATGAAATTTATAAGCCTTAGTGAGAAAATAATAGAAGTTATTACACGTGTGTGTGTGTGTGTACACACCTGTGTGTAAAAAAATGTATAGGTACAAAGAAAAACATTTATGCAACTTTTATATCTTTTATTTCATTTTTCAGTAATAGGTTTTTGAGGAATATACTTTAGGTGGTTTTAGTACATTGTTTCTGGAAAATTCCATTTGCTGTTCAATTTTTCATTCAGTATTCTACCAGGTATTGACTAAGAATGGCAATACTAAATGGATTTGCTCCTTGATCAAAGGACATGAGTTTCATGGCATTGCTCACTTCATATAACCAATCGACAAAGATTTGTGCTACTGAAAGATGAGTTCTTTCATAGCAGAGCTTGCAGGTACTTTGCTAAAAGTTAAATCATTTTACGAGCCTTTATATATCGTGATAGATATATATATATATATCCATAATGCTATGAGAAAAAGAAGTGAAACAATATTTAACTTTTACAAAATGGAAAAAGGGACAATAGATTTTTAGCTACTTGCACACAGCATTTAGCCGAGAATGAGGAACCATTGTCCAATTCCCTGCTCCCAGGATTATTTCTACCTTTTAGCTAGTGGCTATTTAATATAAAGTGAATTTGCAAGGTTCAAAGATCAATATGATCTTTTCTGTGGCAAATGACATATTTACTCATCTACCACTTTTTTGTGTGTCTTTTAAACCTCACATGTCTGTTACTCTTTCTTGAAAAGTAGTCTATCATCTTCAACAAAAAGAGCTAACAGTTAGTCCTCAAAAGAAGTACATGCAGCTAGAGTGACTCGGAGCGTCATATCCTCCCTGCCCAAGCAGGTGCCTCACCCAGGCATCTAAATCTTGGATGTTCCCGTAATCCTCATAAATGAGCAAGTCCATCTTCCTGTAGTGGTGACCATGTACAAGTTAAATGGCGATTAAAACCCCCTCTGAGGGTTCCGGAGATCTTGGTATGCCTGATGTATAAAACACATCATCAGTTTGGATCCCAGAGAGTTGAGGTGCCTCTTCTCTAGTTTCTGGATCTCAGATGGATTTAGGCAAGATTATCTGTTAACAAATTCATCTTCATAGAAAATATTGTTTTAATTTCCTCACTATCTGCAGAAGGCTTGGAAGTAATGGTGAGTGTATCTTCTCCACTGTATTTTTAGACCTTTCAGGAACAAAATTATTTTTTTGTGTGTTTTGGATTAATCAGCAAGTTCAGTCTATTATTCCATTGCCTGGATAAACCTCCACCAGGACAAATTATGTCAGGTAGTTTACACTGTGGATATCACCAAACCTATTGTGCCCCAACATTAATTTCAAGAACACTCCGTGAATTTCCACTGATTTATTTAAAAATCTGAGTCCCGGTGGTCTATTTTACTGTAACCTAAGTTCTATCTATTTATGTAAGATCTTTCCTGTAGGCCCCCTTCAGGTACTGGAAGGCTGCTATAAAGTCTCCCCAGAGATTTCTCCAGGCTGAACAATCCCAACTCTCTCAGCCTGTCCTCATAGCATAGGTGCTCCAGCCCTCTGATTATCTTCATGGTCTTCTTCTGGACCCATTCCAACAGGTCCTTGTCCTTCTTATGTCGGGTCCCCCAGAGCTGGATGCAGTACTCCAGGTGGGGTCTCACAAGAGTGGAGTAGAGGGGCAGAATCACCTCCCTCGACCTGCTGGCCACCCTTCTTTTGATGAAGCCCAGGAGGTGGTTGGCTTTCTGGGCTGCAAGTGCATATTGCCAGCTCATGCTGAGCTTCTCATCACCCAACACCCCCAAGACCTTCTCCTCAGGGCTGCTCTCAATCCCTTCATCTACCAGCCTGTATTTGTGCTCGGGATTGTCCCGATGTGGGTACGGGTTCTTATACTTGACCTTGTTGAACTTCATGAGGTTGGCATGGGCCCACCTCTCAAGCCTGTCCAGGTCCCTCTGGATGATACAAAGTAAGAGTAAATTAAAAATAAATATTTGAGATTGGAAGGAAATCTTCTGTTTTCACATACTGTAAGCTCATAAATGATACTCTGGCAGTTTGGCTGAAATTTTACGCATTTCTCCAAAGTATTTGTGAAATTTCAAATCCATAAGAAAGATACATTTCCATTGTATATACTTTTGTGGCAATTGTAATAAATATGTCAGTGAATACACACAGACATCATGATTACTTACTAAATAGGTGCTGCAGTTTGATAGAACTCAGGGTCAATTTCCAGAGTTACAACTGTGTACGAAGGAAAGACTGAAGTGCATACACATCATCACTCATCTTACTCTTGGTTCTGGAGAAATGACACACGAGGTTATAATCTGGATAGGAACATGGTGCACTCCATTATAACCTCATTCTGGTCAACTGAAGGACCAGAAACCTCAAGCTCATCCTAAAAGCCAAGGTCAGATAAAGTCAGAACAAATAAATGGAATATATCTTTAATTCTCTTGCAGAATCCAAAACAATCTCCTCATAATCTGTTTCCTAATTTCAGTTGTACAAGGCGCTTGTTTAGCATTCAGTACCCAATATAGAAGGAAAACATGAGGGACACTGTTGTAG
>VYZM01007757.1:14520-28248 GCA_013398915.1 Dromas ardeola
AGCAGGGACGCAGCCCGGCCCCGGAGATGCCGAGGGCTCCACGGTGGCCGTACCCACCCCGGCGGGTGGCCATGGCCAGGGCTGGGCCCTGCGCATTGCTGGGTGCCCGGCAGCCCGCTCGCTAATTGTGCCGCAATTAGTTGCAGCGTTATCGCTGCCGGTGCCATAAAGCGGCTGTGACCCTCATTAGGAGCCCATAACGGAGCGTCGTAAAACACCACGAGGCTGCGAGCCAGGGTTGGAGTGGCCCTAATCCGACCCATAAACACTTCGCCGTCGCTTTCCCCGACCTGCTGCCTGCACCGGGGCAGGCAGAGCCCACCGTGCCCAGGCCCCACTGCCCACTGGCCCACGCAGGACCCCTGGGCAGGACCCCTGGGTACCGGAGGATGCCCGGCCTCAGACCCTCTGAGCAGGCACGGTCCCCAGGGACGCCTCCTGCAGAGCGTCGTGCCGTCAGTAAGAGGGGACAGAAGGGACCCCCAGCGCATGGCCACAATCTGGCCCCAGACCCGCTCTCCCTCGCTGCATCGCTGGATGCTTCGGCATCTTTCTGCTTTCCAGCAGCCTTGCCCGTGCCCAGCGTGGATCCTGGGGCTGTGCGAGCGGCATGCGGCTGTCACTGTCACCCCAACCCCGCAGGGCTGGGGCACAGCTTTGTCCGTGCTGCTCCGGCGTGCGAAACCAGCAACTTCCAGCACAACACAGTTTCACTGTTTGGTGCTACCATCTCCCATAGCGCCGTCCACCCTGCGCCGCTCCCCACCTGGGGTGCTGGTCACTCCCCTGGGGTGCAGGGGCACACGGAGTGGTCCCTGGGGCCGGCAGCCCCCGGCAGCTGTTCATTCCTGCCGGCGCGTGAAGCAGACGAGAACATCAATTTCACGGAGCAGCAGCCGCCCCTGCAGAACTCCGCAGCCTGCCGGAAGCGCAGAAAAATGTTGGGTTCAGCTCAATTCGAACCAAAACCAAATTAAAACCAGAGAGAAAGGGTCATTCCCAGCGCTGGGAATGTTGCGGGGGGGAGCTGGGACTCGGGGGAGCCTGTGGGAGCCACAGCCTGGGATGGGGATGGAGAGACACACACACACACACACACACCCCCCATATCCCAGCCAGGTCCCCCACAGCTGGGTACGGTGCCGGGTAGGAGCGGAGCAAGGGGACCGGTGCTGGCACCTCGCCCCATGTCACACCAAGCGTCCCTGCCGGTCGCAGGCGATGCCGGGTGCAGGCTGGGGCACTGTGGGGCTGGCTGGGAGCCGGTCCCCTCCCTGCCGTGGGGCAGCGGCTGGGCCGGGGGTCGGGCTGCCTGGCTTGATTTATAACAGCAACTGATGGCAGACAAAAAGCCCTTCACGGCAGCGCAGCCCCACCGCACGCTGCCAGCAGCACCGCCACGGCCACCGCCACACCAGCAGCTCAACAAGGGGGGATTGTGCCAGCGCCGGCGCCCCACGCTGAGGGTGCGCCCCTTCCCCAGCACCCTCCTTTGCTGCCCCTGTCCTCCCCCAGCCCCCTGGCTTGCTCCCATCAGCCGCAGCACCGCAAGGGACATGTGTCCCCTGGCCACCGAGCCGCAGAGGAAGGGTGGGAGCTCAGATGCAGCCGGGTGCCCAGGGAGGGAGAGCATCCCCAGGGCCCTGCAGGCGCAACAGCGAGGGGATGGGCGCGGGGGGACCGGCTCTGCCCCACGCCTGACTGAGGAGAGGTGTCCCCCCAGACGGACCCTCGGCCTCACACGCGCGGGGCTCTGCGGCAGCGAGCACGCACGAGGGGCTGGGTGCCGGGGCCAGCACGCCAGGGCTCCATCCTCCCGCCCCTGCCCCTTCCCCCAGGCAGTAAATCATCCCCGCTCCCCTCATGAAAGGCCCGTGTATGCGCTGCCGGCGCAGGGAGCCTGCCTGGTGCCAACAATATTGCTCTTGGAAGGCAGCCGGGGCTGCGGGAACACAGCCGCCCCTTGTGCCTGGCCCCAGCGCTCGCCGCCGCTCCCGCTGCGGTGGCACCTGCGGCCAGCGTGAGTGCGCGCGGCACGGTGGCTCCTGGGGGGGCCGGAGCCCGGGGGGCTCTTTCCTCCTGGAAGTTTCTCTTGGCCTCCCCTGAACGGCTGTTGTTTGGGGCGCAGGCTCCCCAGCTCCTTGCACCCCATACATGCACGGGGTGCGGGGGCTGAGGCCGAGCAAGCTCATGCCACGTGCTGGGGCGATGCGAACCACCCTGCCCTGAGGGAGCGTGCCAGCTCTAAAGCACAGGGGTCCTGGGATGCCCCAGTGCAAGGGATCCCAGCTCCATCCAGCCCCACCGGCCTCCACACATGGTGGCATCCAGCCCCAGCCACAACCCGCTGTCCCGGTATCAGCGGGGACCTGCCCCGGGGTGGGAAGGGGCCGAGCTGGAGGGACAGGGAGACCGCTCCACAGGGACTGGTCTCACAGCGGAGGCGACCAGCCGGGCTCCGGGCAGTGTTCCCCCCAGGCCCCGGTCCCGCCTGCCCATCCTTATCTCCGGCAGGGAGGGAGGGATGGAGCAACCCGTCCCGGTTAAGGTTTAACCAGGCAGAACTCGGCAAACATGAACCTGCTGCTCCCTCTGGGCAGCCGAGAACGTGGGGCCCGGTGTGGGGGCTACAGGACGGGGACACTGGGGCCCCGGGCTTCCGCCAAGCCCCCAGCGCGGCACAGGAGCACCCACAGATTTGGGTGCCGAGGGCTGAGTCGGGAGCATGTGGGGCTGGGTCCGGCATGGTAGGACAGAGCGGCAGCGCCATGCCTTGTCCCTGCTGCCCCTGCCCATCCCGGGTAGCGCTGGGGCTGCAGCTGGCACAGGAACAGGGTGCACGGGGCCAGGATGGACGCCGCTCCCCCAGGGGACATGGCACATGCTGGGCTGGGCACCATGGTGCCCATGCTGGGGCCGAGCAAGCAGGAGCTTTGCCCACCAGTCCTGTGCCCCCCCGGGACATCGGTGGCTCCTTCCCGGGGTGGTGCGGCCATGGCAGGGGGGCTGCAAGGCAGGAATGGAGCCACCCCGATGCTCCCGGCCCCTAATGGCAAGCAGGCGCCCGGCTCTGCCTCCACATCTGCACCCGATTTACTCGCTGGAGCCAGCGGGGCCGTGAGGGATGGCAGCGGTTGGGGCTGCGGCCGGGGCTGCGCTTCCCCCCGGCTGAGGGGGGGACACGGGGCCCAGCCCCATGCGCTGCCGGAGCAGCCGCTGGCTTCTCAGACCGGCAGGCTCCACGGAGCTGGCTGCGGCACGGGCAGGGGACGGCGGCGCTTCCGCGGGGGACGTGGCTGGCGGGTGGCTCCGTGCCCTGTGCCGCAGCTGCCAGCCCGGAAGGCGCTGGGGCTGGGCCCGGCGCAGGCAGCCATGGCCCCGGCCCGGCGAGGGGCTGCCCGCAGGGGCCCTGGCCAGGAGGACCAGGACGGGGGCAGCCCTGGCCGCAGCCGGGCAGGGACACTGGGTCAGCAACGCACTGGCACCGGGGCGCAGCCTGGGGACAGGGGCCACACTCCTGTCCTCGGCCTCCCCGGTACACGGGTGGCTCTGGTCACACAGCCAGGCTCCAGCTCCCCTCCTGTTGCACCCAGGGGTGCCCACGGGTGCTGGCCCCCCACCCCGAGAGCAGTCCACCAGCAGGACTGGCAGCCATCAGAGGGCGACACCAGTGATTTTGGCACCCACCTGGACTGTGTTTGGAGCACGGGGATGGGGCTGGCATGGACCCGCCCTGGGCACTGCAGCCCCCAGTGTGGCTGGCAGGGCCACCTGCTTGTGGCTGCCCCCATGGCTGCTGCTGGGGAAGGGGACATGCTACAGGCAGCCCTGCGGTTGCCGCGTCCTCCCCTGCCCCAGGGAGCGCCTGCACCCACAGAAGGGCCAGGAGCTGCCAGACATGCCACAGCCCTGCTGCGAAGAGGGGACAGGGTCAGCAAGGGACAGGCTGGCAGCAGCAGGCACGCTGTCCCGGCAGAGCCGTGCACCACAGGAGGCGGCCGCAGCCCGTCCCTCCCAGCACTGCCCGCACGGCCGATGGCAGTGCCGCCTTTCGCGCCACCACAAGGCCCCGCACCGCTCCTGGGGACATCAGTCCCCTGCGCTCTGCTGCAGCCCTGCCTATGGAGGAGCAGGACAGCCGGTCCCGAGCACCCAAGCCCACCCAAGCGAGTGAGCCGCCCTCGAAGGGACAGCAGCAGAGCACGCTTGCCGTCACACCACTCCTGTGCTGCCACGGCAGTGCCAGGAAACAGCCCAGCATCCTGCGGCAGTCATGGATGTTTTCGGCACAAGGTGCACAGCAGCTCTGCAGAAGAACCAGCAGTCTCCCAGCCCAGACTGTCCCTTCTTCCTCTTGGTGACTGCGGTGTGCCCAAGGCCATGCTGACTTGCCAGAGCAGCACAGAAGGTGGCACTTAGCGACTTCGTCTGGACCTCGGGGTGCCATGGAATGACAGCAGGGCCTCGAGGAGGGCAGATGGGAACACCAGCCTCCTGCCCCTCCCAAATATTTCCAAGGTGTCTGCATCCTGTTCTTTGCTTTGAAGTATGGCAAAATCCCAGGAAGGGCTCTAGGAGAGAGACAGCACCCAAAAGTAGTAATAAACACTCTATTTAGAGAGCTTCACCTTAGGGAAACAGCAGATACATAAACACTGTGTACAGGGGAAGGCAAAACTGTCAGTACACAGACAGGAGTGACACACCGGACTGGGCAGTGCTGGAAATGGATCCCTCTTGGTGTCGATGCACAGCACATCTAGCGGGCACCTGCCCTGGTACAGCGGGACAAGAGCAAAGCAGCAGAGATCGGAGTTGGAGGCCATCCAGGGCTACCAGGCGCACAATGCTTCCTTCAGTTCATCGCAATTTTCTGCTCATTGATCAGCTCGCAAGGTTTAAAAGGACTCCCTCTGTAGCAGGAGACTAAGGTCAGACCTCAGCAGCGGAGCAAGACTGGAAAACATTAGGAAGGCGAACCCAGACCAGCAGGAGCCTGTCCTAAGGGAAGATGGCAGATTCTGTGCAGGGTGAAGAAAAACAATGCTCATGCACAGCCTGGAGTGGGGAAGGGAAGGCACTCACTCCAAGCACTGACATTAGCAACCAGCTCTCCCTCTCCTTGCTTACCCTGACCAGCACACACACTGGGTTTTGGAATTGCCTCTACAGCCGGCTCTGAGCCCCGCGAAGGCATCAGCTGCTCCCCTGGCACACAGCGCTGGGAGTCAAGAGCCCCAAACCATCCTCCAGCAGCTGCCGGGGCCACGCAATGAGAGGCAGCAGCTTGTCTCAGCCCACCCTGCCAGCGCGGCATGCCCGCGGCTGTCACCCATGCTCCTGCCAGCCCCACGGACCCCCACCAGCCAGGGAAGTCCTCGGAGGGGCCACATCCGCATGGAAGAAAAACAGCAGGATGTTTGCCACCGACTAGCAAAGCCTCAGCTCCACAGAGGCACTGATGCTGGGAGAAAGCCGCGGGGGGCCCGACTCGGAGCACTGGCACTGAACATGAGGCCAGCCCAAAGCACATGGCTCTCCTGGTGGGACAGCAGAGAACGGGCAATGCCTTAGCTTAAGGCAAAACATCTAAAGAACTCACCCAAAATGCACAACAGTCTCAGATGCCCACCCTTCCTTCCAGGGCCTTTTCTAACAGATCTAGTACATTAGCACCATGAAGAGACCATCAGACTTCATTCCCAGGTTTGAAATATACAACATCCCTTTTCCAGGACAGTACAAATGCGTAAGAGAGGGGTTTTGAAGAGAGGGGTTGGGCAAGTAGTGTTCTAATGAAGGACTAACGAAGTCAGGCTTCCAGAGGATTTGTAGCTTTTTAGTTAGCTAACAATTTGACCAAGTTATACTAGTTTTCTGCTGTATCTAGATTTATTCCCTCTCTTTTCCCTTAAAACCCTCCTTCTCCACAGTATTTTGGTGGCAGTAGGGAAAATGCTGCACTTCCATGCAGATCCCGACAGAATTAGTGATGAACTCACCCTGCTCTACCTTCCTCTGCTGATTGCATTCACATCTTGGAGATCTCCACCGCTGCCAAGTTTGGCTGAGATTGGTTTAAGTCACAGGGGGTAAAGACACACACGGTGAATGATCATGTACACCTGTTTCCATAGGAAACCAGGCTAAATAGTTACTTCCTTCCACGTGGAAATCCTCAGAGCAGAGGGCTGAGCTGTCTGGAGAGCCAGGAGCTCTAACCCCTCTCGCAGCCCTCCACTCCCACCAGCAGCAGTTTGCACACCAGAAGCTGTAACTACTCATTCGACAGACCCAAACAACCCAGCTCCAGAACCAACGGCTGCGGTACTGCCAAAGGCTCTAACGGCAACCACAGGCTCATGAAATTCTGCACACAAACCTGACCGGAGGAGACATGGAAAGAGATGCCATGCTGGTTATTTCCTATTTTAAGCCTGCACAAAGCCAGGCAACCTGCACCGTGTTCCATCCATGCTGCATAAGCACTGCTCACTATGGTCTAGGTGTTCTCCTCCAGCAAAAGCCACCTCTGAGCATGGGATGCTGTCCCTCCAGGTGCAGGAATCCATAATTTGCTCTGGTGAGGGAGGAGGTGGCCACTACCAACCAGCCTGTTGCCAAACCCTCCTTATACCAGATACACACTTCCTCTCACACCGCACCCACCTTCACAGGAAGCAATTACACAATGAAAACTATTCTAAGGGAGTGAAGTATTTGCTGTCTAGCAAGTCTTTTCCAGCTGGATCCTTTTTTTCTGACAGATTCAGTCCCCGTTCTGCTCAACGGGCGCATACAGGAGGGTAGGGCTTTGCTTATCCAGAGGGATAATGAAACCATTGTGGGCTGGCAAAGGATGTGTGTTCTTGGGCCACCAACAACTCCAAGAACAGTGCTGCAACTTGCTCTAGAAGTCTTGGCTGAAATAACTGTAGCCTCCTGGGGCAGTTGACTCTTCCCGGACATACTGCTGTGGCGGGAACGGTCCAACAACCGGCACTGCTCCTGGCATCCTGGATATTGAAGGGACCAAGTGGAAGAGAAGGAAAAAAAGGAGACAATGTCAGAAGTGCTCTGAAATCTGCCAGCTGCAATCACTGCTCAGCAGGCATGGCTGTCAGTGGAGCAACATCCCACCGTAGCCAAGTCAACAACTTGCCAGAAAAGCTTCCAAGTGCATCCTTGCCCTCCATGCGTGTGTGTAAACAGACACCTTTAGCATGGCAGAATTAGCTATTGCACAGCTCAAGGACTGTTAAAGAGCTTCCATTACAAAGCAAGTATCCTGGCTCTCATCAGACTGCAGTAGCTGGCCTGGAACAGGACTGAACGGCTGAATCCAGAAGCAGCTTTCTGAAAGGGAGTTGTGTGGCTGCAAAAACTCAGACAACATCCATGTCCTTAAAGGGAACATTTATGCTTGTGCGTTGGGAACATCCTCGATACTATCTATCTAGAATGAGATACTTGCTATTCACTGATCAGGCTGTGCCTTTCAAGTGCAGAAACTGACCTGGCACAATGGATGGAGCATGTGTCTTCCAATCAAGTACTCCAGAGAGCCAAGGGACCATGGGGCTGTTATTCCACAGGTAGGCAATACGAGATCCCAGTTTTCTTCCTGTCCTCTCTGGGAAATTTTTGGCTAGGAGTCCTCATTTCAGGTAGGATTTCCTAACACCTCTTTCTTGTAAGAAGCTCTCTAACCATCCCAGGCTCATAGAATCATAGAATCATAGGGTTGGAAGGGACCTCTGGAGATCATCTAGTCCAACCCCGCTGCCAAAGCAGGGTCACCCAGAGCAGGTTGCACAGGAACGCATCCAGGCGGGTTTTGAATGTCTCCAGAGATGGAGACTCCACCACCTCTCTGGGCAGCCTGTTCCAGTGCTCTGCCACCCTCAAAGTAAAGAAGTTCCTCCTCATGTTGAGCTGGAACTTCCTATACTCAAGTTTGTGCCCATTACCTCTTGTCCTGTCACTGGGCACCACTGAAAAGAGCCTGGCCCCATTCTCCTGATACCCACCCTTTAAGTATTTATAAGCATTAATAAGGTCACCCCTCAGCCGTCTTTTTTCCAGACTAAATAGACCCAGTTCCCTCAGCCTTTCTTCGTAGGAGAGGTGTTCCAGCCCCCTAATCATCTTGGTAGCCCTATGCTGCACCCTCTCCAGCAGTTCCCTGTCCTTCTTCAGCTGGGGAGCCCAGAACTGGACACAGTACTCATTACTGAGTCTCTTTTAGCAAAGACTTTGAAATTAGAGATCTGAACTTTGACAGTGTGCAGAACAAGTATTTTTTGTATTAATCATCTGGCAGCCAAAATTTTTTCAGATTAATAATATATGCAGGGGATGCCATTATTTAACTGACCAGCTGTGAGAGCAAGTTGAGGAATGTATGCCTAGGTTTCTGCAGCATGCTGACTACATGCCAAATTTTAAGACAAGCAACCCCAAGAGAGATTAGAATAGCAAGCAGATCTCCACTGAGACAGTCTTTAATTAAAATCTCAGTTGTTAGAGACATGGTGTTTAATGGGTATCAGGCTGGACACACTCAC
This sequence comes from Dromas ardeola, assembly GCA_013398915.1. Taxonomy (NCBI): domain Eukaryota; kingdom Metazoa; phylum Chordata; class Aves; order Charadriiformes; family Dromadidae; genus Dromas; species Dromas ardeola. The sequence goes on from VYZM01007757.1 coordinate 23,088, forward strand.
CACAAAGGTCCACACCGAGCTCAACCATTAAGAAACAAAAGCAGCTGCAGGGCCCTTCCACTTCAGCAGCATCCCACAGCTGTCTGCAGAGGGAGCTGCCGAAGCGAGCCGGCTTCAGGACAAACAGAGCAAGCCTGCCCAAACCCTGTTGTTCTGCTTGCAAGTCAGATGGATGTACGCATTCAAAACTGCATTTTAAGTTATATTTAAGCCATCGATTTGAACAGCGAGACGGGAAACACACTTGGACAAGAACGTTACTTACTGATTCTTGTGTTTGAAGCCACTGATGTGAGCTTGGTACTGCTCTATGGAGTTCAGTACTATGTTACATGTGCTGCAGGGGTACCCCTTCCCAGCTGAAACAGACATCAATGTTAGCACACACAGCTAGCCAACAACTTGGTGCCTGAGGTAGAAACAAGTGAGATGATCAATCACTTCATGTGTTAAACAACCGCTAAATAAAGACAAATAGCAAGTCAATAGCCTGACCAGGCGGGGAGGTTGCAGAATCCCACTACCCCACCATGTATCGGCCAGTCACTGCGAGGCAATTGCTAAGCTAGAAAAGCTTTCCTGGTCAGAACATGGATTTGTTTATCTATAGAAACAAAGACACATTTCCTATGAACAGTTCACAATACCAAACATAGTAAAAGTCACAGCATTAGGACACCAAACCCGATGCTATACTGGCTTTGCAACTCTAGTTCTCTGTGAAATTTCCACTTCTCCTGATCTGTACATCTCATAACAGAAAATGAGGGCGACAATTCGCAAGCTTAAAGTGTTCCAATAAAAAAAGCAGCCAGAGGAGATTACACACAATGTCCAGTTCCACAATGCAACACTCTGCTAAGCCTCGCTGAGGTGCCAACTGAGAATATTAAGCTCTATCCTCAAGCAGTTTGCTTACAGTCAGCGTATCAGTTAACTGCAAAAAAAAAAAAGTTTACAATAGTTTTACTAGACAGATCAATGGTTTTGTGTAACGTGACAACTCCAGCTGGAATGAAAGTTCGTAAGGTCACAGATACCAAGCAGGCAAGCATGGCAGCACAGCTCAGCACAGGAAAATCCTGGCAGTTGTCCTCCAGACATTAAGCACTCCTGAGTTTTGGCTCACTGGAGAAGGGCTCTGCCTGGGAGTTTCACAAAGAAAACATTTCCTTAAGGTGAAGGAGGAGACTCACCCCAGGGGTACAGAGCAGCGTAATCACTGAGTGAGAAGCACAACCCCACTGGCTGCTGCACCTCAGAGAGATTTCAGACTCTAGTGGGACATTCAGCTCTGAAAACAGAGCTGGACCTGAGCGGGAAGGCCAGAAGAGCGGTTAAAGCCCTCAGGTCTGCCTCCCTGCATGACTGAGGTCAAGATCTCTCTGTTGCAAATCTGGCAAACAGGTGCATGCACAAAGTTGTCCTGCACCCCAAACCGGTGGTTCCTAGAGGAACTTTAAGCAGACAAACACCTTGGTCTTGTGCTGCGAAGAACACATCTTTACCTGCTGCCAGCCAGATCCCTGCAGAGAGAAGTTTAGGGACAGGCATGGCTGTTAGCATACAGAAACAGGCAAAGAGAGCATGAAAAAACATCCCTGATTGCAGCCCATCACATCTGAGCAGCCCCTGATTGCAGCCCAGGCTCTCAAAATTCGCCTGAACAGCTTAAGTGCCATGGAGATGTGGCACTTAAGGTTCTGCCGGCATTTCACAGGAGGCATCACTCACACAGGCAGGGGCACTGCCCACCTACCCAGCCTGCCTGGGCTGGGGCTCCTGCCACTGTCAGCGCCTGAGTCACACTGAAGTGGAACTATTCATCAGGCTCCACTAATTAGGTAAAGAGCAGATGGGTAACACTAGATACCAAGCACCTTTTCCATCTCCCACACGACTATGCAATGTGGGAGAGAATATTACTTGGATAATTGAGCCTCATTTCTTGTAAGTGCTACCGGTATCTAAAGGTGGCCTGCAAAGAATTAGAATAATTAATCTTCTGCTTGTGTGGGTTTTTACAACAGAGAAAGAAGCCGTTGGAAAAAGATTTTAAGATGATTTGTCGGCTTATTATTTACCTCAAGCATCCAGCAGGTACTAGACTTCCTGGTCCAACAGAAGGCTGCTGGGAGGAACAAGGGAGTTTACTGTGAGCTCCTAATGCTTTCACTGGACTCCAAGGGCTTTCATCACATAGAAGTGCTCATAAGCAGCAGATCATAAACCAAATGAGTTTTAACTGTCTGCCTAAAGTTCCTCCTTAATAGCTCTTTTTTTTTTTTTTCCACATTCCTGCTTGCTCCAGAGAGAGTTGCATTAGTTCATCAGATGGAAGTGCCCACACAGAGGCAGAAAGGCATTCAGGGAGAAATCTCTCTGGCTTTTATGTGCTTTGAAGCAGCAGGTGCAGTTAAACCTATTTCTTCCATCTTTGGCTAGTCCCCTCCAAAGACGTTTTTTAAGCATCAAATGACACTTTTATCTTTCCCTTTTGGATGCAATCCACCTAGCTAGAAACAGTACTGGCCAAAATCCCTGGATTATCTGCACAGAGAATAAAAAGGACGTGTCCCCGATTAGACAACATTGCAAAATACAACCCAAAGCTTGTCACGAGTAGCTACAGTCTAAAACCTTTCTTGCTGCCAGGGAGTTACAACATCAACCAAATCAATCTTACAGTGTATAATCAAGATCCTCATCACAAGCAATTCTCCCCTGCTCCCTCCGCAAGGACTCTCTTGTCCGAAGACCTGTCACACACATACTGTCGCTCTCCCACCCTGCTCTTCAGGTATTTATTAGCCTGCCTGCTGAGAACTCACCCATGAAGGACGATGCCGGTGCATCAGGGGTTCGGCCATAGTGTGCCATCAGCTTGTGTTTGGTCTCCTGCTTTCTGTGCTTCTTGCCTACATAATGCTGTTTTGCCATAAGGGGGTTGTTGAAAGTGGCATGGCAGAGGCTACAGAACTTGTCTGGGTCAGTAATGTCCTTGTTCTCTTCGTTAGAAGACACAGTAGAGGTGGGGATGGTAGCAGGATGTTTCTGTGGGGGCACTGCTTCTGTAGGGTGAATCCAAACTCGGTCAGTCACAGAACTCAGAGGTAAAAACCAGTCACTTTATTTCCCCAAAACCCACGTTAAAAAAACCAAAACTCACCACACCTAAAACCCAAACCTAGACAGAGAATGTAACATATCTAGATAAACTCATGTTGCTCCTACCTCTTCCCTTAACGCTGCAAAATTTAAAGGCGTGTAGTAAGACAAGTCAGAGTAGGCCAGAAAAACTTCCAGGGTTAAAAAAGATCCCAACAGATTTGCTTATTTCTCCTTAGTGGAGTTAACATAAGCACTGCTGTATTCAGTAAACACTGGACATGAATGAGCTTCCATCTGCTACTATCATCACCCAGGAAAACAAAGAGGGAGGCAGCTAGAAGCACAAGCTCCTGTGCAGCAAAGGCAGGCGGGTTTCTGGAAACACTTAATCCTGAACTGAAGTCATGACAAGTCATGCCTGAGAACCAGCGTCAATGGGACTAGGTCCGATGGAGTGAGTCCACACAGAGAAGCACCTCTCCTCTCTGTTGGAGAAACCTGCACCCTCCCATTACGAGGTACCAAAGACCAGAGTGAGGAACCTGCTAAGGACTAGAGAGCTCTTCTCACACTGAAATGGAAGCTACGCACCAGACTGCCCATGGGTACATCTGTCCCTTCCTGAAGGCTCTTCTTATATCCAAAAGCAAGGGCTTAAACATACAAAAGTGTCCCACTGGCCACCCTGACCCCCAAGGTGGCTTCCTTGTGCAGACACAACTAGCAAAGCCATGAAGACACCCCGAGACAGACAGATTCTGCCTGGAAGATCCCAGCTTGGAGCCAGCATGAGCTGCCATCCTCAGGTGCACCCACAGGCTGCGTTTTCCCTCCATCCCGACTGGCTACAGCACCCCAGGCTCTTGGCTGCCCCTACCCGCCCTGGACAGAGGGTCTCCCTCTCCGTCTGCTAGCAAAGTGATGGGACACAGACCCGAGGTCTGCCTGGACTGTATCCCACCATGAGGGCAGTCAACGGCAGGTGCTCTGGGAAAAGCACGTGGTCAGGACGAGCACATACTGATGCTTCCCAGATATACTCTCCCAGTCCCCAGCTATCTGCAGCTCACAAGTCCCTGAACCTCAGAGGCTACATCTTTGTAGCTGAGCAACCCTGATGAATTTGCCATTATCAGAGTTTTGCCAGTCACTTCAGTCTCTGTAAGCTTATAGCGAGCATTGTATCCTGTGACAGGCACTTCTACAGCTTAACATCATGCTCCCTGAAGAGCAGCTCTCTCAAGGTCCCTGCACAGGTACAACACTGCTGCAAGCTGCATTTCTCCCAAAGCAAAAAAAAACCCATGCAACATTTTGCTAATGCCAGCCCACCAGGCTGCTGAGAGAGGCCATGTCTCTGGAGGGGCATTGCTGGCTTACCCTGCTTCACAGTAAAGAGTTCACACATCCTCAGAGAGTTTACACTTGGGGTCCAACAACACCTCTAGACTTTTTTTTTTTAGCTTGAACAGTCCCTCAGTACAACACGAAGGCGCTACAGACAGGCATACCTTCCACTTTGGGGGACTGCTGCTTCATGTTCTTGGCATGAGTCTTGCCCAAATAGTGAGACGTTGCCACGGCCGGAGAGGAAAAAGTCATGTTGCAGATGGGACAACACTTGTTTCTGTCTTCCCCGTTGCTGCCTTCCTGCTTGCTGTCCTGCGCACACAGCATCACAGAGTGGCTGAGGCTGGGAGGGACCTCTGCAGGTCACCTCGTCCAGCCTTCTTGTTACAAGAGGAAACACTAAGGCTTGGGAGTCTAAGAAAAGAAGGTAATCAGAGACATTCGGATGTCAAGTTGAAAAAGTGTGACTGAGTAGGACTTCCATGATGCAACATCGTCCTCTCCTTCATTGGAATGTTCTTGCATCGGATTACTTTTTTTTTTTAACCCGTTACTGAACCGCTCCAGGCCAGAGGGGGAGCCCTGGCCTGTATGGGGCAAGGCCAAGGTTAAGTCTGTGGCTGCCAGAATTGGAACACGCAGCCTTTTACTCTGCAAGGTGTGAACTAAGCAACACAAACATCACTATCAGCTGGGTCAT
>VYZM01007757.1:34440-69723 GCA_013398915.1 Dromas ardeola
AAAAAAAAAAAAAAAAAGGATGGCTGTTAGGGGAAATTTAAATCAGAAGGAAACAAATGGCTGTTAATATTTCCTTCTGTTTCAGAGTGAAGGATGCCGAGGAAGAAGAAGCCCACAGAGGGCCTGGAATCTCGAGGTCAGGATGGGGAGGAAGAGGAGGAAGAGAAGAGGAACCCAGCCAATGCCAAGAAGAAGCGCAGTTTTGTGGACGCGTTTATTGTTATATCCGACAGCGACGGAGAGGTCAGTGATCGGCTTGTGGTGTCCAGAGCCTGTGCTGGGCCCTGCTGCTGCAGGAGAGTGCCCCAGAATTCCACGCAGTACGTGCCGGGGTCAGGTTTTGCACAGAGGGTATTGTGCTGTTCCTTTTCTTACATACGAGATGAATCAAATCCTATTTGACTAGGAAATGAATGGTGTGCTTCGTGAGGGTGAGTTATGAGTCTGGGATTTGATAACCAAATCCTCTCAGAACTGAATTTGAAACGTAATTTAAAAGTAACCTTTCCTCAATCCCTTTACAAATCTTTTTTTCATAATTTTTATTTGATTGATTTCCAGCTAAACCATAGAAACATGATTCTGTATTATGTGCAAATAGATAAGAAAATGATTCAGAACACAGGCTTGCGAGTAGCTGAGACACAGCTGGTGTCTGGTAAACTGATCCTGAATTACAGAAGCCTGAGTTTTTAACCCACTTCCATAGGGTGTAAAGGTGAACTGCGGTGTGGGTGTGCCTGGCTAAGACATAAAGGCTCAGGATCAGTGATCCCTAGCGTCATCTTACAAACATCAGCCTTACCCTAAAAGATTGAAACGTCTGCGTCTGTTACACTGGTGTTGGGATGAGTGCAGGAACTCCTGCTTGGAGGAAACCCAGAGCCCTGAGAATCTGTCCTCAACTTGAGGTACACGAGAGGAAATCATTAGAATCAATCTTTTTATGTATGACTCTTAAAGCTTTACTCTGTCTTGCTGGTGATTGGGGATCCTAAGCTGCTTTTTGTAATTCCACCATTTTCAAAAGCATTTCAGTTTGCTCTCAAGCTGTAGATCTTAAATCAAGTTCCTTTCGCTCCCGCATCTGCAGTGTGCTCCTCTACAATAAGGCGATTATCATGTGAGGAGGGGAAAAGCACTAGAAATAAACAGTAAAAAGCTGTAGGGCAAATGATATTGGATGTTTTTTCTTCGCATTGTCTGAGTTCTTTCCCATTGGGAAATTCCCTGAAAGAAATGGAACATATGGCAGTAATAGTTCAGTGGGGTTAAACCCTTAGCTCTGCAATATGCTAAGTTAACTTCAGATGTCTGCTGCATCACTGGCCTTTATTGTGAAACCTATAAGGAAAAAAGAAATCAGCAGCTATAAGAGCTGCTGCAGTACATAAAAGATCAGGACCTGTTATTGTCTGCAATTATTCATCTCAATGTGCACGTATCTGAAAAAGAGGAAACAAACGTCTCTTAAAACACATCTATAAAAAGGTTAGGCTCCCTGACTGTTCTGTAAGTTTGTCTATAAACAATAAATTCTGATGGCATAATCGGTCATATTACAGAAAAGGATATGCTCAGAGAGGCCGTTAAAGAGCCAATTAGGTTCTGTTTAAGTGACAACAGTTCAGTCAGTTGAATGAGTGGATTTATTCACTTCAGTCTCTTTCTTTCTGTGAGTCATCAGCTTCCAGATCCAGTGCCACAGTCTCTTGTCGTGTTGTTTTCTGCAAAATCAAACCCAAAAATGTGATTTACTTGGGATCTCAAAAAAATAACTGTCTGGCTTCTGTAACTGTCTCGGCTCTTCAGCGTACATCAAGTTGAATTTCAATTTCGAACCTTGTAACTGTTGTTCTTGCTCTAGTAAGACCTTGTTATGTGTTCAAGAAGAGGTGTGGGGAGCTCAGATCAATAGCAATTTTAGAGAACAATACATTCTCAATTAATCTTGCATCTGTTAGGACATGGTTCCTTATGAATCAAAAGCTACAAGGACAATTTGGGCATCATTGATTCGATGGCTTTCTTCCTTGGCAGTCTCTTGGCAGGTATCTATAGAACAAGTCCCTAGTTCTGCTTCCAGACCAGCAGATCTTGTAGCAGCTGCACCTGGAAAGCCTCCAGCTTCTCACTTTTGATGATCTTTGGCAGACTGCCTCTCCCAGGAATTTTTCAGTCATGCTGGATTATCAAGCTCATCCATGTTATTTTGCCAAGTTTTCTTTCTTTTGCTCATGTCTATGCTGTGGCATCTGCAGAGCTGCATCAGAAGGAAGTTTTATGGACGTGGGGCTTTCTGATCCCAGCTATATTTATAATCCTGGATTCGGGGAATGCTTCTCTTTTTTTGGGAAGGGTCAGACAAAATGAGAACAGTCTCTCTGGCTTTCTGGAAACAAGAGGAGATGACCTTCTTTGTGCAGACGGTGTCTCTGAAACACAGTCATGACGAATGAGGAGAGGAGTTCCTGTATCCTGCGGGGAACTGGTTGCCCACGCCAGAACATGGGTGGTCATTCACAAGTACATAATATTTCAAATAGTGCCCAAGAAGGCTCTCTCCAAGCACAGCAACTCCTGGTGTGTCTCATGAACCTCCTGCTTCAGTTGAGGTGTTGATAAAGACTCTTTGAACCCCAAAGTTTTCTGAAGACGTGTCTGAAAGGTGGTTGTCACCCAGCACGAGGCCTGGCCAAGCCTGAGCATTGAGCACAGCCAGAGGCCCCGTAGTTGTGCTGGTAGATTTGGCTGATCTGCAGCCTTCAGTGCAGTTGTTCCTGAAATGCTGCTGATCTGCCGTGGAACCTTTTGGAAAGGTCTGTATTTCCTCGGTAGATCCTTTGGGAGCTTTGAGAGTACCTGCCTCCACTTGCAGAGTTTGCATGAAGTCTCGCAGCCTCTTTCTGCCAGATCCATCAGCTCTGCCAGCCCTTGGGGAACATGACAAGACTCCAGGATGATGGCGCCATCTAATTCTGCATGGCATCCAAGGCCTGTCTTTGCTTTGGTGTAGAACATCTCTTTGCCTGAGTCTTCCTGTGTTTGGAAATACTCACAGTCTGGGTAAATAGCAGTGTGTGTTGATGTTGGTTTTGGTAGAAAGAGGGAGGTCTGTTTGAGCATCAGCTGGAATACCGGGCCACTGCCTTGTCCTGTTCTCCATCAGCTGTGGCAGTGGGCACTCATCTTGGGACCAGGCATGGCCCGAGGGACATCTCGCTAGGTAGAAGATGGTGCTGGAAGCGTCACAGCTAGGATGGCAGTGCCCACCTCACACGGCTGACCATCTGAGTGAAGCAGAGCCACATGGGAGTATCGCTGCAGCACCCCGCTGTCCCCACGGGCTCTGCTGTGGTACCGAGGGACCTGGTGCCTCCAGTTCCCAGAGGAGAATGCAGTGCGAGAGTGCTCTCGAGAAGGCTCTGCAGCTCTGCTGTGCTCACCCCTCGGAAATCAGATTGGTCTGAACCCAGGCTCCTCGCAGCCCGGTAAAAGCCCTTTTTTCTACAGAGGCCTCCCTCCCTTGTGTCAGGAACTACACGTCTGGCACGAGCCCCGTTGTGTCTCGTTGTTTAAGTCTCCACTTCCAGCAGGTTTGTTCTAATGAGCTGAAAGACAGAGCAGAGCTGAAACAGATTCTGAACTCAAGTCAGAGACTAATAAAGTAGGGTGTGATATTAATTTCAGCAGCAGCCTTGGCTAGAGCCAAACATGGCACTTCCAACATCTAATTGGCTTTTAAAAATAAATTAGTCTGGTTTTCATCTGCGTATTTCCCATGCAGGACGTGTGGTGTTTGGCTGTGCCCTATTGTTAGATGGTCCCAACTGCTGTTGGGCAGTAAAATTACACAGACCTTTTGACTTTGCAGTCTGCACTGTTAGCTACGGAGACATTCTTCTGTAGCCTTTCCTTCCCTGAGTCAGTGGAAGCTGATTTCTGTGGTTTATGATGTGGATTCGAGGGAGCAGGATGTGGGAGGCTGGCTACTGGCTTCCATTTACGGGCTTTTAGAAGCGAGTAGAGCTGTATCTGTTTCTGCTGGCAGAGTCAGGTTCTCTTAAGTATGTGCAAAAGCATTTTTAAAATGAGAATTTGATTTCCTGCTGTCTGGTGAAACCAAGCAGGTTAGAAAAACAAGGAAGAAGAATAGTGGCTGCCTTCCACTAAATGTGTAGGGAACTTTGGAAACCTGTCTTTTTCTTGATCTGTGTACAATGCTGACAGTGAAATTGCTCATAAGAGAGCATCATAAATTAAACTGCAGAGCCTGACACACAGGAAGAGAATTTGGATTCCTTCTGGCCTTTATGCTTTAAATTGACGGCAAAGGAGGAGGGACGCTATCCAGACTGGCACTGAGCAGAGGTGCGCAGTTCCCACCTCGCCTCCGCTATAATAATTAGTTTCCCCTGGAAGTTGTGTGTTGGAGATGACCTTGTAACTAAGAGTATTGGCTGCAGATTGGGAATATTTTAATTGATTAAGATTATTTTTGGACTAGTGGTCTTATTAGAAAGGCAGTTGGTTGAGTGGCCCCCTGAGTTCCTATTATCCTTGTAGACAGATGAGCATTAAAAGGTTGGGTCAGAAGGAGCAAGCCCTGTTGCCTTCTCTGAATTTTCTTGGCCCCTTCTGTTTCCACCATCCTTGCTTGCATTTATGCAGAGCACTCGGGGGCCTGCGGGGCTCTCTCCCAGCAGAGGTACAAACAGCCATAAATCCTAATTAAAAGGTATGTTTTATTTTCTGGGTTTAAAAATAAAGAAGATTTAAGAATTCTTGGAATTGAGATGTGTGTGTATATTTTGGCCCATCAGGATTAATTGGATTTGCTTCAGCGGTTCGCTGTACCGTGGCTGTTCGGTAGAACGCTGCTAAGCAATTTAAACATCTTTCTCAAATGTATGAGGTTCACACAACACGTGTCCTGCAATAATTTTGCTCCTGACACTGTTGTAAATGTTGAGATTCTTCAGGACCCAGCACGGGGAACCGAGGCACGTACCTGTCTGCGTGGTGAAACTCGTCAGCCCGCCTGGCACCGGGCATGCTGTTCCCCTCCAAGCCCCGGAGGTGTTTGAGCCCCGTCTTGTCCTGTGGTGCGTACTCTAAATGTGTGTCTCCCTGCACAGAGCAGACACTGGCAGCCGTGGAAAGTTTGGTGTGCTCATAAATCACATCGGTGCCCTGGAAGAGAGCTGCAGATGAGAGTGTCGGGGTTGACCTTCTGGCAAGTGCACGAGTGATGAGGGGAAGATTGATGCCTAGAGAGAAGATCTGGGGATTTACAGAGCCTGCTAGGATTAAATTGCCCCTGTCTTAAGCTGGAGTAGGTTTAGCACTGTTAGGCAGGGCTTTGGGGGAGAGTGGGAGAGCTGTTGCTTAACCTCATCTAGCATATAATCCTGGAGTGATCCTGATACAATCCCGCAAACCGTTGCCCGCTCCCTTAGGTGTAAGCTGCCCGCAAGGTCACCATGGGGCTGCTGCTGCAGACCAAGGCAGGGCAATTCGGAGAACCTGTGGCTTATGGAAAACTGGAGAGGGGCGACATGCCAGGGCCCTGGCAGAGAGAGGATTTCGCCTGCTGATCGTGAGCTAGGCAGGCTCAGAAGTAGAGAGCCTCCATCTTCTAGCAGGAGCGAGTCTGTCTGTGAAGCAGCCTTTTGGAGACCCAGGGGCAGATCTTAGAAACGGGGTACCAAGGCCAGGCTGGGTGGGGAAAAAAAGGAATCGGTCAAAGGAAAAAAAAACCTTAGGTGCGAGCACGAGTGTGTGTGGGGACTTGCTGAGCGTGATTGCTGCCTTGTTGTGAGCTGATTCTTAAATCAGTGGAAGTGAGGAATGGGGTAGGTATTAGGGCATGTAAAAGCTGTAATGTATTAGGGTTTCAGGAAACCACTTAATAGTACGTCTTGCAAAATCTTAGTTGAATAAATAATTCAATTTGGTCTATACAGTAACATTCCTGGATTGAAATCCTGCTAAAAGACTGTCAGCAAAAGCTGGTGATAAACAGAAGAGAGGCTCGTTTGGGGGAGATGTAAAGCTGAGGCCAAGTGGATCAATATTAGGTCTGTGTGTGTTTTAACATCCTCATTAATGATCTGTAAGAGGGAGCAAGTGGTATATATACATTAATAAAATCTACAGATAACACTGAAGCTGGAGATGTCTTGAACAAAACTCAGCTTAGAGGTGCAGCCCAAAGGATTTAACAGGTTCAGCAACACGGGCAACGGACAGCAGAAATTGATCACGCTTGAAAATAAGCAGTGTAGCCATTGGCATTAAAGTAGCCCAAGCCACGTGCCCCCCCTTGAAGCCACCCTCCTGGCACAAGAGGTGGTATGAAGCACAAGCGTGTGGCCACTTTGCCGTGAGTCTCGTGGACGGCAAAAATGACTGCAGCTGCAGACGGAGCCGTGTGAACCCCCTTTCTGGCCAGGCGTGGGTCTCTGCCTGAAACAGCGGGTTTGATTCTAATCCTACCTGATTTAGAGAGACAAATTGGAAGGGGTCCAGTGCCAGCCTTCGGTAACGTGTACGCCCTCGCTTAAGCCGTTAGGACAGCAACTTGCATAAATGTGTGCCAATTAAGCCCGTCACCATTCTTGTTGCAGTCCGTGTTCTTAAAGCAGCAAGCACTTGGGTTGTTTGTGTGGGTATTAACTCCGGGAGGCCTCGGGACAACAAATTTCTGAAATATTAAAGCTTCAAAAATGAAACGCTTGTGGCAATACAATGAGAGGATAGCACCAGGAGTAAATACAGCTGCCTCTCCTGCCCTCAGGGTGCATTAGTGTGGGTCCCCAAAAATGGCTAGGATTCTAGTTCTAGCCACATAAAATTGTCTGGGCAGGGCACTAGAAGCTGTGTGTCAGCAAAACAGTCCTGGCTTACAGGTGTGCGATGTTCAGTTATAAAAAGGTTTTGTTTTTCTGTTTTGAGTGCTTACAAATACCAGTGTTTTAGCAAGGCCAAACGAATTCTCTCTAAAATCATGGGCAGCAGGTGCAGTGCATGGTGGTGACTGGCATGAAGTCTATTGTCTCTCCTACTTCTCTGTTTATGTCAGTCTGTAACTCTTTTTGCCCGTTATGCTTATCGCACAGCTTTTAATAGTTACAGAATGTGTTTGAATTATGTTTGAAATTCAAATTTCACACAAATAGAGGCTTGTTCTTGAACCAGTGTTTGTGTCTGAGTGGTGGTGGGGGGGAGGGGGCTGGTAGTATTTCTTACATATTGTATGTACTCACCATATTTTTTTCCATTACAGCAGGAGTCGAAGGAAGAGAGTGGATTGCAAAAGAAGAGAACAAAACAGCAGCTGGATAGAACGAAGTTTGCTGCTAAAAGAAAAATTGCACGTAGGTCTCGAGCGGGGGCTGGGGAAGTGACTGGTGCTGAACAGCTTCTGTGTTTGTATTAGAGATTATTTCCCTAGCAGGAAGGCTGCGATGTGTCTGGGGATGCACAGCTCTCGGAGAAGACCCTTCTCAGGGGTAAAATTTGCCTTTCTGAATACGCAGACTGTCACTTGTTTGCTCCCTGGGTGGCGTGTGTGCAGACTGGTGCACTTCCAAAATAAGTGTGCGAGGGTGTTGGTACCTCACTGGATTTCAAAATTGGTTGAAGCCGATCTGAAAGCACTGTCAGTCACAAACTGCTTTCCTGCTCAGGCCCCTCTGCTCCTGTCTTTCCCTTGAAACATCATGATGCTCTGACCCAGCACTCGCAGCTCAGGAAGGATCTGAGTCGCAGCTGACAGTTCTCTGAAATCATCGGCTCGTAGCGCGGGGGCAGCCGGAGAAGCCAGCAACGTTGGGCATCATAAGGAAGGGTGTTAAGAACAAGAGATTTGTTTTACGTCATTTTGCTGTTATATAAAGCGTTGGTGCACCCACATCAACAGCGCTGTGTGCAGTACTGCTCTCTGCGTCTCAGGGACGCAGTGGAGTTAGGGGACATCTGGAGAAGGGCAGCCCAAGCCGTGGAGGGAAGGGAGCAGCTGCCTTATGAGGAGCGGCTGGAAAGCCTGGGGCTGCTCCGTTAGGAGAGGAAGGTGGGATCAAAGTTCACATCAGGAACGCAGTGCCTCAGCTGAACGCAGAGCTGTTTACCAGCTCCTACAGCCCGGATGCAGTCGGTGGAAATAGCAGGAGATAGATAGGTTTAAAACGGATGAAGGAAAGTAATGCTTCACACAGTGTGTAGCGAACTCCTGGAAGTTTTTTTTCACAGGAGATTGTGGAGAGGTCAGTACCAGCAGCTTTAATAAGGGATTATATGCATTCATGGACAATAGGTCTATAAACAGATGTTAAAGGGAACAGGCTGGGATGTTCCTGCTCATATTTTGCACACAGCATTTCTCAGTGCTGGGGATGTACAAGCAGAAGGGACCACTGGGCACGACCGGTCTCACCTGTACCCCCCGTACAGCACCCCTTGTTGAGCGGCCGGGCAGGTGGACCATTGCTCAGCCCCAGCGGATCCGCGCTCACGTTCTTGCGCTCCGCAAGGCCATCCACCGTGTTAAATTCGAAACCTTTAAAATGGGAGAAATGTTGTCTCCTGCAAAACCCAAAGCAATCACTGAACAAAATGGAGCACGCCGGTGCTCCGCAAGCAGCAGCAGTTGGGCTTGTCAGTCCTCGGAGGGCTTGTGTGAATTAAATTGTTTTTAATAGAGGCCGAAGGCCATAGCATGAAACAGCCTGGCTCTTTGTGGGAGCCGAAACCCACTGTGCGTGTCCTGTGTCAAACAAGTAAGATAGCAAAGTCAGAGATGTGGGAAGAGTTCTTTTTTTTCCCTCTTTTTCTTCTTTTTCTCCCAAAAGAAACAGAACACCAAATAAAAGCTGAACCCCCCCCTTGGAGATGCCGTTAAAATGTGACCAAACATATGGTGCTAGGAACAGGGTTTTGCTGAAGTTGGATGTCCTCGTTGCATCGTTGAGTGCGCTGGGTTTCGGGAGCTGGTGCTGTGCGGAAGGTGTTTCGTGTGTTCCAGAAAGTCCGCAGGAGACAGGGACGGCTCTCTAGCTCTCGTATAATGGAGTTTCGCTGCATTTCTAGATATTAAAATTCTTGAGACTAGTTTTTTTTTCTCTTCCTGGGGCAAAAGCTGCCTGTTTTTTAGTGTGCATGTCTGCCTTCTCGAAGCGCTGGAGGTTGAGGGTGCCCAGCGCCGCTCGGTTGGAGAGCCGTCGCTTGTTTAAGCATGTGTGATGGTGGGTCTGCTCTCTCATTTATGGGAAGCTATAATTAGACTTTTGGTGTTTGCTTTTAGGCAAATTAAGATTTGAAGTAGTAATTATTTTTTGCAGTGTCTTTAAATAAATTCTTTGAATTGCGAGGCAAATTGGTCTTTTGTAAAGATTTCGGTGCTTCTGGGTAGAGCAAGTTCTTTCTCCTCAAAACTGGAAAATTTCAGATATTTGCAGGCTCTTTATAAGCGTATCCTCCCATTTTTGCTTTGTTGTGGTTTTATTCATTTTAACCTAAAGCCATAACTAAAATATATCTGTGACGTTTCATCCTGACAGGATAAATGGAAATACAAAATCTAAAGAAGTCTCTCTCTCTCTTTTTCCGGAGGAAGTCGGTGCTTTAAAGCACATTTGAATGTTTTTACTGTAATTGCACTTTGGTATGTGGAAATACTGAGATCCTGCATTTCCATTATTTTTGAGTAAATCTCTTATTAGTAAGTGTTAGAACTACAACTAGTGGGGTTTTGCATCTAATTCACTTTGCAGATGTCAAAATGGAACATAAATCGCTTAGCAAATTGCTGTATTAGCATTTAAAAAGACTCTGAAATGGTTTAATTTGTTTAGGGCTGCAATGTCTTAAAAACAGTTTCTCCCTGACCCCTCCTTCCCATCTGTGGGTTTCTTGGATGCCCCGGTCCCTGGAGAGGCGCTGGGATTTCCAGCTGCGTTGGGATGGACATGGGGCGAGTGGATTTTGGAGCGTGAGATGCAGAATTCCCAGCTGGAGGTGACGGCAGCGGGAATGTGTGCAATGGTGTGTGATGTGTGTGAGCTGAGGGTACCAGAGCGTGTCCATCTAGAGGGAGTGGGGTCATTCCATTTTTCCCAAGGGCTGCGGGAGCCCCTGTCCCGCCGGCAAGCCCCGGGGAGCACGGCTCGCCTCCGCTGCACGCTCCCTGCTCTCCCTGGGGTCTGTTTGCACACACCGGTTGGGGACTAATGCAGCACTCTGGATTTCTAATCATCATAAATTATGACCGGTGCAATCAACATCAAGTTTAGTAAAAAGCACGGTGCTTAGAAGTGATCAGACGTGGAGCACATGAAATATCGTCAGCTCCAGAAAGCGCGGCTTAAAGCAGGTCAGGTCTCCTGGAAGGCACGAGCAGAGCTGCTATTTGCTTTCCCCACCGTAATGCCAGGTGGATTTAAACTCGAGATTTCCCTGTCTCGTCTCTGGAGCACCTACTCAACTGGAACCGTGCACTAAGTGCATTTTGTTTGTCGCTGGTTTCTTTGCCAGAGGCAGCATTTGTCTGGCACATTCCCTGTCCCCAGAGGGGAAATTGCTGTGCCAGGGAGGGAGAAGAAAACAAAATGTACAGTAGTAACTCGCCAAAAAATGTTTCTTTTTATTAAGCTTCATGGATGTTGATAGCCTGAACTGGTGGACACTCAGGCCCCTGTTTTGATTTAAGCACGTGGAAAGTCTTGTGTTGCGGGGCGCTGATCACACGCGCCGCTTTTCTTGCACATGTCAGAGTTTGCAGGATCTGGCCTGATTGCTGTGATGGTTTGGGCAGGGAAACAAATCAGCATACACTTACTGAGTGCTTGGGAGGTGTTTGGTATTGTGGAAATGCTGTGTATTACTGTTGTTTTTGGGGACAGGAGCCTTCTTCATACACTGGGTTGTCGTGTGCTTTCCATTAAAGGATGCTCTTTCTTTTTTTCCCCCGATCCCTCCTGGCTGTAACATCACAGAGTGACTTTGTCCAAGGACAAAAGATCCCCACGAGCCCTGAGTGCACTGCAGTCTGCCTTCACTTCAACCTCTCTTTTAATTTTTAAAGAAATTAAAAAAACCAAAACAAAACAACCCAACCCAACCTAAAGCTAAATCCTGATTTAGTAGGACATGCAAAGGAGTCTATGGCTGGCAATCAGAACAGTCCGAAAACGCTTCAAATCCTGGTTGTGTGGGGGAGAACCAGCCTGCCTTTAGCGAGGAGCTGGGGGAAGGGCAAGGCAAAGCCCAGCCGCCGCTGCTGCGTGGATGCAGCTCGGTGCGGTCCAGCTGCGATGCTGGGCTGGGCTACGGCCAGGGCGTCCCAGGCTGCTCCAAGGGAGGCTGCGCTCCTGCGTTTTGGTGGCAGCTGGTAGGAAGAGGATGGGTTAGAAAACGGGAGCTTGCAACTTCTGAGTGAATCTTTATCTAGGGAAACGTCTGTCTCCAAACTGGCTGTGGCGAAGGCATGTTTTGTGCTTGGGCGGCCTTCCTGTTCAAATTGCGTCTCTTAAAGCCCTTCTAGCCCATCAGAGAGCAAGCCTTTCGGTTCATGCATGAGATGGCGCGTGCAGGATTCTGCCTGAAGGAGGGAGCGGGTTTTGAAGGAAATCTGTCAATTTCTTTCGAGTGAGAAGATGTATTCTTCAGCTCCTGAGAGTGCTGTTGAGTTGTTTTCCAAGCTGCGCTCCGTTCTGCAGGCATTGTATATTTTAAGCGTGGTGAAAAGTGTTGGATTGAGTCTAAGTAAATTAGTGTTTTCCAAAGTAACTAACTGCTTTGTTTCTAAATAGCCAGTGTCGGCTTCTGTTTTGCTCTGAGTGAGGAATATTTCAGGAAGAAATTTTCTGCTGAAATAGCAGTTACAACTGTAGGAAACCTGTTTCCCATGCATGACTGACTTAGTGATGCAGTGGAGTGGTGATGTGAGCAGAAGGGGGATATATGCATGTGAAAGATCCTCCATAATACCACCGAGCAAGTAACATTATCCTCCGCAGAGCTTTCCACCTGCGGCTCGGGGTGAACAACATGTAGCTCTTTTGCTCTTGGGTAGTTCTCCTGTGGTATTGCAGGTATCTGCGTGTCAGAAGGCAATGAAACGTGCTATTTGGGTAGTAAAAAAAGCGTATTAAAAAAGATGTGTTCTTTATCCTGCCTTGCTGCTGAGCCTATCCGATATAAAAACGAGCACGCTTTGGAAATCTATCCTTTTCCCCTCTCCTTGAACGTGCGTTCTGCAGCTGTAGAGTGTGTTGTTTGATGAGGGCAAATAAAATGTCCCATTGCAGTTAATATACCCAGGGAATTGGAGTTTAGATTGCTGTAGAAACCCTGACTTGGGTTACCTTTTTCATTTAGTGTTGCCTGCTCTGCTTTTGGTGACACCTTTTCAGGAAAGCTGTGGTTTAGATGTTTTGCTCTGCATTCCTTCTGGGGAGGGGAGACCCTTGGACATTTCTCCCAACATATTGAATATACCTGCAGCTGTGACTTGACGTTATCCTTTTTCTTCTGCTGTAGAGATGACTGAAGAGGAACAGTTTGCGCTGGCCCTGAAAATGAGCGAGCAAGAAGCCAGACAAGTGAACTGTCAGGAAGAGGAAGAGGAGGAGCTCTTGAGGAAGGCCATTGCTGAGAGCCTTAGCGTAAGTACGCTTCTGTGAAGAGGCTTACTAGGGTTCTTCAGCAACGCTGCTTTCTGCGCTTGCTTTGCTACACTGTACAAAAGAAGGTTTTAATGGGAGCTGAGGTATTTCCAGCGCAAGCTGGAACCACAGCAGTCGCAGAGTAGTTGTTTTGTGCCATATTAGTGAGAGGCGTAGGAAGTCTGACCTCAGCTGTCCCCTGTTTTGGGATACACAGTTCTGATCTGGGACGGGGGTGTTCTGCAGTCCGGGTGACAGCTGCCTTGTTTGCTGAGGGAGCCCTTGATCTGCTGATAGAGAACGTGCCTCTTGGAGAATCAACCTTTTGTTTTCCAGAGCTGTCAGCCCTCGGACTCCTCTGATGCAACCCCTCAGCTGTCTGTAGAAGCGCTGGGCACGCGAGGCCAAAGCCAGCCTGCCGAGAACGAAGGCTCTGAGATCCTGGGAGGTCTGGCGCTTTGCCCTGACACCCCTCGCTCCGAGTGCAGCTCCCACTCACAGAGCGCCAGAGCTGATGGGAACGGACAGATGGATGTCGCCCGGAGCCCCCTGGTAGTGTTGAGGAGGTTAAGCCAGGAAATCGTTGAAAGCTCACTAGTATCCAGCATAATCGTGTCTCCGGGGAAGGGCCAGCCTGTGACAAGGTCAAGTGAAAAGCCTTCCTCACCAGCAAAAAGTGATTCTAGTTCCATCTTACCCAGCACTCTCAGAGAGGACTTCATCTCTTTGAGTCCCACCTTTGGCAGGGTGACTTCAGGCTCCTGGCAACTGACACCTCGGAGACTGTTCACAAGCCCCTCCGGCTCTTCCGAAGCAACAGGCCACGAACCAAAAGAGCAGTCCCTGCCCTGCACTGGCCATTCTGCGGGAGAAGTCAGTGCTGGGAGCTCACCCACGCCCTGGAAGAGCTGGACCAGGAGGAGTGGTGGAGGAGCAGGTACCAAACACACCTCGCAGCCTGGGCACGTCGCCAAAGGCTGTGTTTCCACAGAGCAAGCGGAGCAGAACGAGGTGCCCGACAGTACCCCTGAGCTTTGCGTGCTGAATGCGGTGGAGGAGAAGCACAAGCAGGAGGAGTCGAGAGACACAGTGCACTATTACTGGGGCATCCCCTTCTGCCCCAAAGGGGTGGACCCCAACCAGTACACCAAAGTCATCTTGTGTCAGCTGGAGGTTTACCAGAAGAGCCTGAAGCAGGCTCAGAGGCAGCTATTGCATAAGAAGGAGTTTGGTAACCCAGTTGTGCCCAGTTCTTCCTTAAGCCAAAACGAGCTTGGGAAAGGAGAGCAGATAAGCAGGGAGAACGGGGTTGCTGATGATACAGAAGATGGAGACCCAGACAGGCAGAAGGAGTCAGAGAGCATGAGCTGGCTCCTCTCTTCAAAGAGGAGGGAGGCAGAGAGTCCAGGGCACAGCATGGAAGAGAAGAACTCCACTTCTGATGATGAACCGACTACCAGCTACTGCCAGGTAAGAGCTTTGCCACTGAGCAGAGGTTGAGCAGTCCTGCTCTTCTGTCCATTTTAGGATTCAGTCCCTTCTGCAAAGCAGGCACTGCTGTTTGATGCTCGTCTTAAATTTAGGGGCTTCCTTCCCTAGCCACACAGCTTACTGTGAAAGGGAGAGGAAAAGTGTACAGGCTGATACCCAGCTCACAAATGGTAGGGGCCATCACGCAGCCTGGCAGTCGTCCATTAATGCACCACTGAGATAAATACTTCCAGCTGACTTGTCCTTCTCAAAGGGGTGTAGCCTGGCAGTGTGTCAGGGTAGGTAGCACAGAGATGATGCTGACCACCGCCAGCTCTGGCAAACCAGCTTATAAACCTGTGGCCGTGTGGGGAGCTCTGCGTTTTCCTTCGTAGGCAGAAATGTGGCTTTTGTCCTTGCAGTGCAGCCTCTTTTTTTTTTTTTGTACCTACGTGCTTGTCCGTGTCCGTACGTGCTTCACCCTTGTGAGTGCTCTTTTCCCTCGTGGTCCTGCGGTTGCGGCTGGGAGAGGCTCTGCGTGCTCGCAGGCGTCTTCTGCCTGCCTGGGGTGATCTGTCATCACGGCAGTGCTCATCGTCCTTGCTCTGGTGGCTGGGCACCTTCTCTCCGGCTTGCTGGTTGGGTCTGCTAGACGCTAGGTGTCAGCCTCTGTCTCCATCAGGGCTCTCTTGTTGGAGCGGAAGGCAGCTTTCTGTCACTGCTAAGTTTAAACAGATTGCTAGTCAGATGAAGTATTTATTACTGCTGTATTTTAGGTTTGTGTCAGCCTTTTCCAACCCTCATTTTTCATAATGACTTCACTCCCGGATCATTGTATAACTTTATCTTCTCTATGACTGAAGCCTCGGCTCTGTTGTTCCTGTTTTCAAGTGTATTTGATCATTTACCCTGGTGTTAGAAAGATACTTAACTTGTTTTGTGATATTTATATTCTGTCTTGTAATATTGAACACTTAGGAAAAACGTCATGTCTGCATTTTCTGGTTGCAGAAAAAGTGCAGAGCCGCCTGAGCTGAAATGTGACTTTTAGTGACAGTGCTTTGGCTTGGGTTTAGCAGATAGAGATTTAAACAAGCCTGCAGAGGTGACCTGCAGAGGAAGGAAACCGACTTGTGCCCTTTTTAATATCTTTCAGATAAATACAAGAGACCTGAAAGGTTCTTAAGGCAAACTGCTTTTTTTTTTTTTTTTCCTCTGTGTCTTTTCCTTTGGAAATAGAGGTGTCATTAATCTGGAAGATTGGGGTGACTGCAGGTCTGTGGAGGTGTACGCTAACGCCCTTGGAAAGCTACAACAGCCGGGAGGGGTGTAAACTTTTAATCAGTATTGAAAATTGTGGGGTATTTTTTTTATATTATCCATTTAATGCTAATACCTAATTAATTCTTGGGGAGGAAAGAGGTTTTAGTGGTGCTGAGCGGGAACTTGTGCTCATCCTGACCACAAGAGCTCTCCCAAAGAGCCATAATGTGTATGTAGATAGAGTCATTCTGAAATTTTTAAGGTGAAAAAATAAGGAAGGGGGAGGGGGAGCAGACTTTAAAATTTCAACCCTAGCCCCAAATTTGCCAGTCTTTTATTTACTTGAGAGAAAATAATTTTGAGATGCCCTTTCATCTGCCTTATCACTCCCAGCTTGAGAGGTTGCTCCCTTCTCTCGCCTCTCCATGCAGCCGCACACTGAGGCCAGCGCAGGTGATTTACTTGCGAGATCGATATGTTTGATGTTTGCTTGTGCCTTGTCTCCATTTTTTTCCTTCTATCAAATACAATTCCACGGGCAGTGACAAAGGAGGGGCCCCAGGGCAGTCGTGTCCCTGGACTGCTGCATCGCTTGGAGACCCTGCTGCCTGTACTGCCCTGGGGCTCCCCCAGTGCCACCGAGGCTGCTTTACTGGTGGGGAGGGTTTTAGGCTAGAAACCATCCATGGGGACTCAAAGCTGCCCTTGAAAAAGCTTCCCTCGTGCCTTGTGTTATACCAGTGAATTGAAGGTGCAGATGCTGTGCTGGGGGGAGCCTGCCCGTCCCCCTGCTTTGAAACCCTCACCTGGAGCGGGCAGAGACCTTCTGCCATGGCAGTGGCCAACTGCGGCAACTGCCATCCACAGCCACCGGCTGTTTGCACAGAGCAAATCCTGGTTGTCAGGGGGTCTCGTAGCTTGTGAACCTGCACTAACGAACTTCAGAGCTAATAGAATCAATTCCTGCATAGCCTTTCAGATAACGTTAAGGGGACTCTTGGCCTTTAAAAGGTTCAGTGGGAAAAGACCCAATTGTGGTGAGTTGGAGTCTGGTGCCCTGAATTCATGCCACACCTTGTAACATATGCATTACGAAAAAAAAAAAGAAACATGACCCAGTATTTGTGACCAGAGCAGAGGCATTGTTAAGATATGCACAATACAGGAAAAAGAGATAAAAAAATAAAGGAGGACATGTGGTATTTTATGTTAATGATGAGCTTGGCTGTGAAGAAATGAAGAACAGGGTAGGTAAGACAGACTATTTGGGAGTTGGAGTCGCTTTAGGGAAATCTGGCAGGAGGCTTTGTTTTGGGGCTTGCTGGGGAAGTGCATCAGCCATCTAGGCACA
This sequence comes from Dromas ardeola, assembly GCA_013398915.1. NCBI lineage: Eukaryota > Metazoa > Chordata > Aves > Charadriiformes > Dromadidae > Dromas > Dromas ardeola. The sequence continues at coordinate 51,190 of VYZM01007757.1, forward strand.
GGGCTGATCGAAGTTGAAACCTATGTTGGATATCAAACTTGGAGAGTTTAATAGACTCGAGGAAGGGGGAGGAAAACCTCTTGGATTTCTTTGAGAACTAGCATGAGAAATTGCAGGCCTGACAGCAAGGGCTGCTAATAAACCGTTGTAATTCCACCTGATTAGAGAATGGCAAGTGTAACGCGTACACTGAAGAAGAAGAAAGGGATCTGGGTAATGACTGGCATGTTAGCCTGACCTTGGCAGCGCATAAGGCTTTTGAACAAATTTTAAAGGAAAGAGTAAGTGGAGTCGTAGAGCTAAATGAAAAATGGGATAAAATGCACACAGATTTATGAGCTGTAGATTGCGCAGGTTAATCTGTTCCCTGTCTTTGATGGGACAGCTGATTTCCCAGCCAAGAAAAATGCATCAGATCTTATCTATAAGAAATTTCAGAAGAGTAGTTCTTGTGGTCAAACATCAGTTGTACCAGTTGATCAGGTCATCCTGGCTCAGACAAATAGATTTTAAACTGGAATAGGTGAGGGCTGCTGGGGTGCTTGAGGGAGTGCAAGGGGACACTGAAAAACTGGGATGGTTTAGCTTAGCACAAATGGAGATGGAGGTATGGTTGCTACCTAGAAGTCTATCAGAGTAGGTGCTGGGGACAGGCAGAGGGTGTGGAAGGTGATGGACAAGGTTGTCTTGAAGAGATGGGCACAGACTGTCCAGGAACGTGTCTAGGCAGCAAGGTAACAAAAAGTGCTGCCAGGCGTTATTGCAGGGAGCTGCTGAAACACCTTACCAAAAGGAGTGATGGAGTCAAAAAGCTGACTAGTTCAGGATGGATACTTAGCCATTTCCAGAAAAAAAAAAATAAATAACAGATTGGGTGCAGTGCCATGCACAGAATCTGATGACCCAGCAGATGCCGGGTCACTGTGTACGTTGGTTTATATATCGGAATTTTCCTTTCCAGGCTCCCCAGGTGCTGCCTGCAGAGGATGCGCGTGAAGACGGGGAACCCATGCAAATTGCACAGAGGTGAGGAGGGCGATTTCAGAGTGTGGGGCCCGTGGGCTCGCTCTGGTGACCTGGGCTCTTCCACTCCCCCCCCCCTCCCCGGGGCATTTTGGGGTGCAGTCTCACCGGGGCTGGCTGCAGGGCTTGCTGGAAAGGCTGTCTGCAGCAACTGTCCCTGGAAATACATGGCTTTGGAGCGGCGTGGGAGAGAGGTGGGGCACAACCGGGGAGAAGAGATCCATCACTCCTGTTACTTTATAAAATGTGCAAGGTGCATGCTAGTACAAATACGAGGACTTGATCCTTGCCCTCTGAAGCTGATGTGACATGGTGCAGTTAAGCTGCAGAGATGGGTAGGTGAGCTGAAGGTGAGTTATAGCGTTGTCATCACGTGGTGCATCTGGGAAGGCGCACAGGCAGCATGGTGAAGGGTTTACTGGATTTCTGTGTGTATTTTTATGTTCTTGCCTTACTGCTGAAGAGGAAAGAAGGGAGGAGGAAGCCAGACGGCACTGCCTATCAGCCAAAGATAGAGTGCAGTGCTCCAGAAAAGCCACTTCAGCAGATGACAGGTGTGGGACAAGTCAACATGATTTTCTTCAGATTTAAGCCTACTTCTCTTTTCCTTTTTTTTTTTTTTTTTCCTTCTCCTTCCTGTGGGATGCAATTCTGCAGCAAAGGCTCTGGGAGAAGAAGGGCAAATGGGAGAGGATTCAAGGAGCAAGTTACAAGAGAGGGCAGATAATGTCATGTTCTTAATTTGCTAGGTTTTATAATTTAAACCTGCTTTGGAACAAAACTGCCAACTTCCCTCTCATCTAACAGCATTTGGCCTGAGCAGTTTAATATCAATATGCAGAGTGTGAAAATCCCTCTTGCTTGCACCTTTCTAACACAAGCTTAAAGCTGGCCTTAGGGAGCAGGAGGAACCTGCGGCTGCAATTGCTGCCGAGGCTGATGAGTCTGTGACAGCTGAGGTCTGAGCCTGTCTGCTCATCTAGAAGGCACCGAGGTGTGCTCTTCTTTAAGGCAGAAGAGGCCAAGGCTGAATATGAAAAGAGCAGGACTTCATTTCCTTCGGTGGAGCTGATGGGGTGAGTCTGGGACATTCCCCGAGCCACCCGGGAGCTCCTGGCTGTCCCCCTCGGGGCTGGGACGCACCTGGGTGCTGCGGACCCTCCTCGAACAGCTGGAACATCTGCAGCAAGGCAAGAAATGGCTGCAGTCTTTGCAGTTTTGTGCACATTAAGTGTTGCCATCTGGCTCCTGGTAATTTGCCAAGCGCAGTCCTCTCCCGGGTATGGCTCAGGCACCCTGGCCGGCTGGCCTCAGCAGCACTTAATAGAAAAAGGCGGCTCTGGGCTGTCTGGAGGTAGTGAAGCAGTTTAGGAAGCGGCAGCAGTCAGAAGAGGCTGCTTTGCTTTCTGCGGGCCGCTCTGCCTGATTGTTTTACGCTTAGTGTGGAGCACGTAGATTGGGGTTTTAATAAATGATTATAGGCTTTGTTACCAGGAGATAGTTGGTGTAGCAAGAAATGTGGTTTGACTTCAAATTGATTAGCCCATTTTTATAAATGTCATAGCAAGTTGTTTTGTGTGAGTTCTTTTGAAGTGAGCCCTGATGTTAGACACAGAGTAAAACACGCTCAGCCTGGATTCATAACAAATGCTTTGAGATGCTTTATTTAGAGAGAAAAGCCACTTGTGATTTCCTATCAGAATTTTGTTATTTATCATAAATCAGCAGTGGCTGTTCTCTCCTCTCTAAGGCCCGTGGTTGAGCTTAATAAATCTTCTATTTGTCAGTATGGGGATTCATGTTTTTAAAGTGTGTTCTTGCATACTTGATCAGACTAATCAGAAAGCCACGCAATGCGCGGAGCGTGTCAGCGTGGGTGCCAGACTTACTCAGCAATGCCTGCCTGTTTCAGAAAGACGCTGTGCGGTGTGTGGGGAGGGGAAAAAAAAAATAAAGGAGGAGGTCAAAATGAGAGGAGCGGTACCTGGTGCTACTTGGAGGAACCGCCGTGCTAATGCTGTTAGGACTTTGCTGCAGGGAAGCCTTGCCTTGTGTTGCATCCGTGCTGCTTCTGTCTGCCGTGTGTAGAGAGGAGGAGGAAAATTAGCAGTGTGAGGGGGGAGAGGGTAATGCGGGATAAAGCAAGTCTGTGTCTCTGCTCTTTGAGGAGTTCCTTCTCCAGATGGAGGGAAGCACAATGCAGGTACCTAATCTAAGAGTTGAAAGAAGCAAGAGAATCCCACATTTGTGAGCAGGTATTTTTGCTCCCCTCACATGAGACAGTGACCCTTCGTGCCTTTTTGTCAAGGCCTTCTACAAGAAAAATCTTCTCTTTGGTGTTTTTACTTAGGACAGCATTTTATACCCATATTTTGCTGTTATCCTGCTCATTTCTGGCCATCAGATATTGACCACTTGGAAATCACAACATTGTCTGCCATCTGAACTGTGTGAGACAGGCTGTGTGTGCTGTCACACCTACTGTATTGAAGATTTATATTGTATTTATATTTTGAACAGCATCTCCATGTTGATCCCACTTGGCAGTAAAAGGAGCCCAGATAGTGCCACAGAAAACTCCGCTGAGGAAGAGATCTCTGTTTGCCCAGGTAAGAAGCACTTGAGAATGTTCTAAATTTTGCACTGAAAGTTACACACCTATAAAATTCAGAGAAAATAAGAGAATTTCCAAGTTATTTGAACAAAACGAGATTTCTTTCCCAGGTCTGTTTGTCAGGGCTGAAATTATACAGGTAATTTAGTTTGATTCCCTGATTTTGGACCTTTTTCCCCTAAGACAGTTCTGTGACCAGAGATTGCTGGGGACTTACTGCTGAAGAGACATCAGGATGTACGTTGGTACAGAGGGATCAAAACAAGGTCTCAGGAGTGGTCTCTTCAAGACAATCCAGAAATTTTCAGATTTTTCAGTGTCAAGATATGTGTAAAGCATGAGAGCTGAATTAATTTTTATCTTACATTAATTAAACACGGTTTGGACCAACAAGTTTTTCTTCCTTGGTCTCTCCTACCATGTTTGAGATTTTCCAGTCCAGGGTTTTAAGTGAGAAAATCAATGAAGAGACCACTCCTGTTCACGAGCAGCTGTAGAGAGAGAGAGGTCACGGTGGTGCTCAGAGGCATATTTTGTTGCTAAGGAAGACGTGGAGGTCTAAAGAAGGTGCAACTGCGAGGCAGACCACAGAACAGGAGCTCTGTTTGTCTTGATGCGAGAGAGCACTCTATTCTTGCTTTGTCTCTATCCCAGCAAGTGTCCCACGCACTTTCCCTGTGTCTAGTCTCACTCCCCATGAAGCCGCAAAGCTGCGGTGGCTTTGTCCTCGCACCACTGTGCTGTGACTTTTAAGCCCTTATCCGGCTGTGGTGTTGCATATTGTCTGATTAAGATTCGTGGCAAGTCTAAAAAATGTTTTGAAGCTGTGAAAGAGCTGTTAAGAAATGGGCTAACAAGTGAGGAGATAGTTTGGGGGCTGCAAACCTGCGCTGACATGGAGGTGTTTTTCTGCAGAGACCCAGCCGAGTCCACTGGAAGCTATTGAGGCGGAGAGAGAAGAGCTCTGCTTGGGCAGCGGCGATGCACCTATGCAGGTAAAGGAGCCTGAAGTTGGGGAAGGGGTCTGTTTCCATTCCTGCCTTCTAGACCTTGGTTCAGCTGGGCTGTGATAGCGTTTCCCCTTTGGTAGCTGGGAGCTTGGGCTTCTGCTGTTGGGATCCTCACGAACAGTTCCCTCTTTGCTTTTCTGCACTGCTTCCTACCTCCAGTCCCTTTTGGCCGGGGGCTGCGTGCAGCTGCTTCTGGAGCCTTTCAGTCCTGTAGCTGGAGAGTTGTTATCAATTCCAGTTCGCTCTTTTATACTGCACGCACTGCTGTGCTGGAGGATGTCACCAGTGTGGATGGCAGTGCTGATGCTTGCCCAGGCTCAGAGGTGTAGTGCTGTGATGGTCGGCGGCGCAGAGGGACCCCCAGGAGCTGTGAGGGCAGTCCTAGTAAACCTCAGTCACTTGTGTTGTGACGCGCTTTTCCCTGTTACAGTCCTCTGAGCTTCGGTGTTTGTTCTCCACAGACCATCTCCAAGAGTCTAAGAGGAGAGGTTCACCCAGAGACTGTGCTGGGATAAAGCTGACATTGAAGTGTTGAGGGCTGGTGGTGGTTTGCAGTCCAAGCAGAGTGACCTGAGCCTGGAAATCTTGGTTTCTGTGTGGTAATAGTTAATAGCAATAGTAAGTCAGCAGCAGGGCCATCCTCTTACCTCCTGATACAGATGTGCGCTGTTGTGCGGCTCCTTTCCCCCTGTTGTCACACCTGCGCAGCAATTGCTTTGCAGCTGTCGCTATACTGACATCTGACTTCAGTTCCTGCTTCTGATAAAACTCCCTTTGTCTATTAATTTAGAGAGTGATATCAAAGGGGTTGCCAAGTACTCCTCTGGCAGGGTACATGAATACAGAATCGTACAGCTCTTGACAAGAGGATTCATTTGTGGAAAGCTCATTCTGGGAGTCTGCAGCTTGTACAGTGCGTCTGCAGCTCCGATGTCTCATTGTCACCGGCCTCTTAATAAACCAGCTTCTGCTCTCGTGTGCCTTTCATTCTGCAGGTATCTCAAAGCACTGCTCAGTCAATTAGAGACTGCAGCAGGGAGAGGCAGCGGTCTTGTGCTGAGCCGGGTAGCTGCCGAAGCCACCGAAGCACGTTCGTGACCCATTTGGCTGTGGCTGGGATGCTGCCCTGTCCCTCGTGCGTTGCAGAGGGTGCCCTGGGTTTCACACCTCTGCCCAGACGGCACAAGGGGATCAGCAGAGTGTTCGGGACCGGTGCGGCGGGGCTTTCTAGGGACTGCTTGATAACATTATCGCTGGCAGCAGGTACCGGTCCGGAGCCTGCAGCCCTCCAGGAGGAGAGCAGAAACGAGCAGAAACAGCTACTACATGCATCAGTGGTTAGCATGAAGCGAGCATAGACCGCTGGGACTGACTTCTTCCTAGCAGATGCTGAGCCAGGACACAAGAGTCTTGTTGTTGAGCTCAGCCTCCAGCATTGCTCTTGGCTGGTTGTTGGCTGCAAGTACTATGTCTTGTAGGCAATTTCCTCGGCTAAAGAGGAGAGGCAACAGTCTCTGCCTCTGACAGGGGCGATTGGTTCTGCAGTTGAGGTTTTCCAGACTGTTACAGCAAGGTTTTGTACAAGTAGTTTTGGGACCGTGGTGTCTTTTGTTACAGAATGTTGCATTTCAATTTAAAATTAGTAATTTACCACCGAATGTAGGCGGGCAGGGTGTGCAGAATTGGTGATCTCCTAAGATTGCTTTAAAAATGGCAGCTAGAAGGAGCAGTGCCTGCTGCTTTTCCCATCGTGTTTATGTGTGTTGTCTGACTAGGATAATGCAGGTTTGATCTGATCATTCATATTTGACACATCTTGTTTTTTACGGCTCCTCGGTGTGACGCCCCACAGTGAGGACTTCACAAGCTGTAGTGACACAGAGATGTGAGGGTACGAGTGCTAATGCTGTAAGTGTACTTCAGCAGCCTGTGTTCGGCTGGAGGAACTCTTGTGGCAACTCCTCCACAGAAATCCAGGGCAGAGAGCCTCCCTGGAAATGAGAGAGGTGTTCCTGGGGCTCGGTGCCATAGCCTCTCAGCCGGTGTCTGGGAGAAATGCGTTTTGTGAGTCGGATTCTCAGTGTAAGGACCAGTCCTGCAATTTTTTGCATAGCTCCTCTGAGTCAAGAAAGCACCCTCCTTCCCTTTAGGATTATGAAAGTCAGGATCAGACCCTCACTTGGAAAAGCAAAGTAATAAATCGAGTAATACGACAAAGCGCTCCAGTGGCACTGAGCATCTTGACTGACCCCAATTACTGCTTCCCTGAAATTATACCATTGGAGGGAAGCAGACGGCAGTTTTGCCGCATACTGTCTATATGTCACTGCTTAGCCCTAAGAACAGAAAGCTCTCCTGTATTATTTTCCTATAGGTTTCTTCTACATGGTTAATATTTAAATAACTTTTTTTAATCATTGCTGGGGGCGGAGGGAGGGTTCTGTCTTAAATACGGAGAAATCTTGTAGCAAGCCTGACTAGTCAGAGATGTAGTTATGAGTGAGATGGCAGCAGTCTGCTGCGTCTTGGGAACATCAATGGCGCAGGGAGCAGGCTGTATCTCTGCGGGTGGGTAGCGGAGCACCTTTGCAGCTGTGTAACCAATGCAAAAAAAGAGTACTGGTAAGTGGTAATGGCACCCAGAGAACAAACACAGGCTGTGACATTTTGCCCTGCTGAAAAGCCACCGCTAGTAATTTTGTGTGACATGGATTTTTAACAGTATTGCCCCTCTCCTTGATCTGTGTCCCCTCTGACTGCTCCGGCCACCTCCTCTAGAGAGGAGGAGCTTCTCCGTGATCTCTCCGGACTCCCTAAGAGCGCAGCAGCCTCCTTTCATCCTGGGGGAGGCTGTGTTCCCAGACAGTGCTGCCTGTGGAGCATGGATCATGTCCAGAAACTGATGAGCACAAGTCAGGTGTTGAACTCTTGCTTTGCCCCATGAATTTTCCATCAGTTTCGCTTCTGAGCTTTCCTGATTAATGGAAGCTTTGCCGTTTTCCCGTGGTAGTACAGGTGATGTTTGCCTTAAATGGTGTGCACGGCTGTGCAGGGAGGTTTCACCGTGATTCAGCAGGACATGTTGCCTTTGGAAGAAGAATTAGTTATTAGTGCTGCACAGTTTACTCAGCCAGCGGTGTTATTTCTGACCGGTATGTGATGAAGGGAGAATAAAACTTTCCAAGAAAAACTGAGTCTATGGGAGGGTGAGTAGCTACCAGACAGCATGGAAGCATGGAGCTCTGCACCTATCAGAAAAAGAGCGCAATTAACTGTCTGGCTAATTTTTTCCTCTTCTTCCTTAGGGTGGTGGTGATGAAGGTGCTGGCAGGACTGTGTCTGAGCGCAGTCCTACAGCTGCTGACTGTGTGTCGTGCCCGCTGTGTGACCAAGGCTTTCCAGCCACGGAGATCGAGCTGCATGCTATGTACTGCAACGGCATCGTGGGAGAGGAGGCTGCCGAGGACAGTCCAGGTGTGCCAAGCGCTGCTTCTGTGTGTTTGCTCTTTGTGCTCCTCCCCCTTTCCCGTTACTTGCCATCAGGTGCTGCAGACTTGTCGCTCTTGGGATATTTAGTGCGTGGCATGTCATGTAGGGGAGGTTTGTTCACCACCTTGTTCCATCTCTGAGCTGGCCAGGAGAGTGTTACTAGAGGTTCCTGTGTTCCCAGCACATCCTGCACAGAGACATCTTGTCTTTGATCGACTTTGTAATTTGTCACATTATTTGTCCCTTGGAAGGTGTATGAGCCGAATATTACCCCAGGATCTAGCCTTGGATGCTTCAAGCAGTACTCATAAGACACTTCTATTGTGTGTTTTGTTGAGGACCTGCAGAGAATCTGCCAGTGGTAGAAAATGGCAGGCTCCTGAGCCACACGGGTGAGCATCCTTCAGGGCTCTCGAGAAGGGAGAATGTTCTGTTCCACTCCAGGCACGGCCTGCGCTCCGCAATAGTCTGACATTTGTATGTGCAAAAATGGCTTGTTCAGCTCCAAGAGATTACAGAAAAGTTTCCCTCTTGTTCCTCTAAAATAGCAAAATGATAGCTATCGATCTGGGAGCTTGGGTTTTTCTCCTTCATGTGAGGAGTGAGGCATAGAAGCATGGTCAGAATGCCCGTATTAATCCTCTTTGCAGTCTTCTCCCTATCAGTTTTCTGTAGCCAACCTTTGTAGAGCTTAAGTGAACAAATACACCGGTTGGTTATCAACATATTCAATAAGTTATGTTTTAGCTGCTGCTTGAAATGTAATGTCTGTGTTAGCACAATGTCAGGTAATATCAAAGTAGCAGCTTGTAATAAGATTAACTTTTCAGGTTGTGAATATATAATTTTCAGTTACATACTGGGTTATTAAATGCAACCTAAATCTATGATGTTTAAGCAATTTGAGCAAATCGGAGCTAGTGCAAGAACTGTAACTTGCGCATTCCTCTAGCAGGAGGAAGTTTCACCATGTAATCTTAATGCAGAGTTGATGTAGTTTTAAAAGTACAAGGGCTCTGTTATGTTAAATCTTTGGGGATATGACATGGGTCCTGTCAAGATAAGAGGAGCCAGAGTGGCAGCTGATACTGCTTGAAGCTGAGTTTTGGTGGGGAGTTCTCTCTGCAAGCACAAACCAGCTACTAATTGTAAATCATTTGGCTTGGGCAAGTCACAAATTATCACAGTTCCTCTCCCATCCTCAGCACTGATACAGGTCTTATCCACGCTACAAAATGGAGCAGAATTTTTAGCATGCCTTTTAGCAAGGAATGTCTTTGACCCTGGGTAATCGGGTCCCCGGTGTGGCTGGACTGTGAGTATATCCATTGATCCTGGGGAATCCCGACTGTGATCAGGAAAAGGCTTTGAATTCTTTGGCGGTGCGAGGGAATTTGTTCTTTCCTTTGGTGTTGGCTTTCAGCAGGACAGAGTTCAAGGCTGGCCTCTCCACTCTGCTTCCAGACTGGTCTCCTTGGGGATGTTTGTAAGAGTAGTTATTTTGGAATTGCTACTCTGCTGTTCTGGCTTGTTCAGAACAATCCCCCCCATAAGAAAGCTAGCCTGGAATAAAAGGGAGTTTGGTCTACAACAATGGCTCTAAGCAGAGCAATGGTTTTGGGACAAAATCACAGTAATTTAGGTTTTCTATTGCCCGTTATTCTAGTATTTTCCCTGCAGAGACCAAGCTTTATTATCCATAACAGTCTGTGACACCTGTGTTGTTTGCACCAAGGCTCTTTGCAGGACCATGGGCTTCCTGGACTGGGAGCAGCACCTGCGTGGGGCAGAATCCTGCCTGCCCGCTGGCAGGATTGCGGGGCTCCTCGGCCTGTTTCCCAGCGGCTGTGCAAAGGCAGCAGTCACCCGGAGAGGTCTCAGCTGATGAGCTGGTCAGTGGGGTTTGGGTTGAATAGGCAGGGATGATGTTTAGCCCTGAGCAGAGGCCAGAGAGTAGCCTGGCGCAGCTGTGCAGGTACAAAAGGACTCTGTTTCAAGGGCTGTTACCGTGGCATCCAACACTAGCACAAAATCCATAGGTAGAGGTAATGTGTGGGGAGAAAAAAGAAGTGGGAGAATTGTCTTCTGAAGCAAATGAGCAGCCTGGTCTAGTGGGAGGTGTCCCTGCCCATCGCAGGGGGTTGGAACTAGATGATCTTTAAGGTCCCATCCAACCCGAACCATTCTGTGATTCCACTGTGGGTCCAGAAGCTGTTCTCTACTGCTGCAGTGCTGTGTGCTCTTGTCTGGCTTCTGTCTTCCTCGAGAGCACAGCAACAGCTTTGTGTGAGAGAAAAATCAAAGTTCTGCTCTCTAAGCCGTGTCCTGATCTGTTAAGAAAAAGGCGGCTTCAGTTTTCCTCTGCTGCACTAGGTCAGGGGTTCGTGGTCTGTCTTCGGACTTATTAATTGGATTTACTCCTGATGTATCTAGAATTGCAGATTATGCAGTCCTGCAGATTATAGCTGTCAGTGTTTTTCATTTTAAAATTACAAAAGGGTTCTTGCTGGTTTTGCTTCTCTTCTTCCCTCTTCTAATAATGCACCAAAGTCTTCCAGTGTTATGTGTCAGGAGGCCAGCTCAGTCCGGCTGATATTTAAGGACGGGTTTTCGAATGAGGTAGATGGACAAGATGAGTTACAGTTGCTTCCCCTACGTATGTACATGGTTGCCCTGGCTGGATGCCCAGACCACGACATACCTGGGCAATATGAAAATCTGATCATGAATTTCCATTTTCCTGTGGTCTGAGTAAATAAGAAAGAAGAGCCTGCTGTTGCGTTAGCTGCTGTACCAGGCTGGGGAAGGTTCAGGTCCCGAGTTTCCAGCTCACTGACTGGTGTTAATTCCAAGTGAACGAGCGGAGCCATGGAAGTGCTGTGCCAGCTCCCTCTTCCTTCAATGCACTTGGCTGAAGGGCTGGCTTGTGCGAGAGGGGCTTTCGGCTGGAGTCATCGCATCCATCGCCTGCTGCTGCTGCCAACGCAGGAATCTGCTGGTCTCGGTCTGGGAACGAGTCTTGGCTGCCACTGAGCACAGCAAGTAGTCTCGAGCTTTGGGACATACTCTGTTCTTGTTGCCCTCCATCTACACGTTCCCAACCTCTCAGGTCCCAAGCGAGCCAGGAAAACGAGGATTTGATACATCCCTTCCTCCCAAAGCCTTGAATGCAACCTGGTGCAGCTGTCAATCTTCAGCGGCAGCGCTGGTGCTGCTAAAAAGCTCCTGACATCAATAGAAGTGGTACTGATACAGCAGAAAGAGTAACAGAATGGGTGCGGGAGAAAACTTCATCACTTCTGAAAAAGGACAAGGTGCTGGCGAACCTGCCACTAATAGGAGACTGCACAAAAAATAGTGAGAATGGGGAAGAATCTGGTGCAGCAAACTCCGGATGGGTCGTGCAGCAAGGCAAGGAGCTTGGTGACTGTGGCCTCGCAGCTCCATGTACCAACCTCACCTGGCAGCCCCAGGAGGTGCCCGGGGTGAGCGTGCTGATAGCAGGGCCGTGCTGGGGAGGGTTTGCTCCTCTTCCCCGGGGTGTGAGCTGGAGCCAAGCAGGCCAAGGATGACTTGTCAACCAGAAGAAATGTCGAGCTAGAGAAAAGGTTATTCTCGGGCTACAGAGTGTGTCTGTCCCAGCGAAGAGCATTGCATCTGTGAAAGTTGCAAGGCTCTCATCACACAGCGGATCAGCACTGCTCTGTGGCAGCGATTTTCCCCACGGCAAGTGTTTTCCCAGGTTCTGAACCCCCCTTCCTGCGGGCAGCCAGCGTGTTTTGGCAGGGATTGTGCCTCACCAGCGTTTAGGAAGGTGTGAAGGGAGCAGGCTGGCTCCGCTCTGCCTCGCTGTGTCTGTCGCACAGTCCCCCTGTTCTCTCTCCTGTGCCTCTGCTTCCAGCAGCACAGCTGGGGGTCTTCCCCTGGGCAGCTGCAGAGCTGGTCCCAGACATCTCTAATGGGCCCATTATGCCAGATGTGTTCACTGCTTTTGGAAGAAAATAGAACTGATTAACACCTGAGCTGGTGCACGAGGCTCCTGAGACAGTGTTAAAGGAATATTAACGAGTGCACGCTGATTTGGAGAGCAGCTTTCACCACACTGTCAAATGCACGTGTTAGTTGGGTTGTTGGGAGGCTGGATGGCCTGGGGGGGGTGGCCGTGGTTATTGGTCCTCCTCGTCGGGCTGCCACTTCGAATCTGGGCCAAGCTAAGTTAGAGAGAGACGTCCGCTTCGGTGCCTGTGAGAAATGAGCTGTTGGTATCAGTCATCGCCTACGAGACTATGCCCACGTCCTAGGAAACGCTCGAGCTTGTTTCTTCAGCCTGGATGTCTCCCGTCAGCCCCAACAGCTCTGAGCATCTCGCAGTGCATTTGCTGGTCGTGGCTGCAGATCGGTTATTGCTAAGGGAAAAGCCGTGTTGTATCAGCGTCGTGGATAGATAGTGGGGTTGCCTAACACTCTGGAAATGGGGTTTTGCTAAAACTCTGAAGGATTCCCTTTGTTCTGCACAAAATTTTGTGTGTCCTTTTCATTATCACAGATGATGTGCCAATAATAACAGGTTTCTCGTGCCTGTACCTTGGATTCAGGCCTTTCTCCTAAAGACAATATGGGAAGCAGTGTTACTGGGCTGTAAAATAGCTCGCTGCATTGTCCCCTTAGCCAGCTTACCCGAGAGTGCTTACTGTGACATCTGTTTTGGAGCTGGAGTCTTGAATGTCCCTAGTGAAGCAAGCTAAGTTATCTGATATGTTCCCCGAGGACCTTTGCTGGTGGCATGTCAACAGGAATACGCTGAGAGGAATTCGACTAAAAGAGGCAACGCTCCGACATGCTCCCTGCAGATGCCTGGAGAGCAGGTTTGGAAAGGCAGGGCTTGCTGAAGGAACAGAAATTGTTGGACCCGTCGTCAGCATGCTGGTCAGCCGGGATCTCACTAGTTACCCACGTGTGTCGGAGCTGCCCTTCCCTGCTGCCGACGGAGAGCAGCACCACCGATGCTTAGCCCTGGTAGACATCTTCATCCAGAGGCCCCACAGAGCTGTATGTGGACACTAGTACAGATCACCCTGGTTCACATGGGCAGAGGAAAAAGCAGTGAGCGTAGGCTAATTGTTGTAACCTTCCCTTTCCAGCGTGAGCTGTATCCTTCCCCAGCAAGGCTCGTTCTTCCTACCACATCTGCAGAAGGGCTGGTGCTTCCGCGCAGCCCCCGCCTCGGCTCTTCTTCCCCCCCAAGCTCGCCAGCACCACGCTCCCTCCCCTGCAGTGGGCATGGGAGCCTGTTTTGGCAGGGAGCGGAGCTGTGCTGCTGGAGCAGCTGTGTAACTCTTCTCCCAGGCTGTTGCGCTGCTGCGCGTCAGTTTTAAAATGACTGTAAACTGCATACTGTTGATCCAGCTGTTTCTAGCAGGAGACAAGTTACAGTGTGAAATGGTTAGCTGGCTCCCAAGTTTGGTGAAGGTAACTTCTTCAGTATCCCCCCAGAAAAAGAAAAGGAGAACTGGCCAGCTACCTCTTCTGCAGGAAAGACGACCCTGCCCATCCCAGTCCAGTATGTCTTTGCCTCTAGCATCACTTCTGCTGCAGCCCTGAGTGGAAGGGATTGAAGCTTGTTGCATTTGGACATGGTGTAGGGATGCTTTTGGGGTGGACGGCAGGTAACCCTTTCTGTTTTTTTTCTCCAGTGCTCACCCGCCGCCAGAGAGAGGCAAGAAGTAAAGCTGCCAGTGGTGAAAGCGGCCCAACATCCTTAGACATTGACAAGTAAGTAGGTATGCTTGCTCCTCCAAGATTGCTTCTGTTCTAGCTCACCTGTGGATGTCTGTATTCCTGTGTAAATGCTGGCCGTTGGCCTCACAGCAACGTTTCCCTAAGAAATTGCCTGTTCTCAGGGGCTCTTGTTGCAGTGCTGGCTCTATTTATACCGAAGCAAGAGGAATTTGCTGTTCTCAGATTGTTTATTTCTGCGCTAATTTCCTTTCAGCCCAATCCATGGCGGGTCAAAGATGCGTGGTCTCTGGTCGCTGTGGGGGGAGCTGTAGCTAAAATGGCGCTAACTCAGCCAGTTTCTAATGGGAGATTTGAGCTTGGTAACCCTGGGAAAAGAAGAGGCTAGGACAGGGAGGCTGTCAACATGGCACCTGTAGTGATATTCTTAATTAAATTAGACTTTCAGAATAGCAGTGGCTTTGTTTAATCTCTTCCCATGCAGCCCCTCCTCCTGCCACCCACACAAAGCATCATAAGAGAGGATCTGACAGTAAAATCCCTGCTATGGAAGCAATTTTGCTGTTACAAACAGTGGATGGCAACATCACTAATGGAATTAGGCTAATTATAGAGAGGACAGCTTCTGTTTAGACACATTATCTGGGTAATCAGCACTGACTGGAAAGAAAATATGGGAAAAGTGCTGCAGAGTTTTGCTCGATGGGGGCTCTCCATATGCATTTTAGAGCCTGGGGTGAGTTTTACTAGGAGAGTACTGCTTATCAAACTGAACATAATGCTGCTGGGGCTGGTCCCTGGGGGCTTGTCTCTCCTTGGAGGTGGTCCATTCCTGAATAGCTCCCTGGATGGATGCTCCCCTCCTGAAGAACCAGTGCCCTCTTCTGCACGGTTCGGTCCCTGCCACGAGCTGGTGTGGAAGCGAGTGTAGCTCTGTAAATCCACATCTCGCCTTCATCTCCTTTCACCCAGGATAATTTCCTTCTCAAGCACACTCAGTCGTCCCGCGTGAGCCTGGACATCATCTACACAAATGGGGGGGGTCTGAGGAACACGCTGTGCCAGCCCCCCAGCAGGAGCGCGTGCTTTGCATTCCTCTCCCAACATGGCATGATGTAAAATGGAGACAGTGCAGAGAAAGACTTGATTTACTAGTCAGACAAGTTCATCCAGCCCTGGTAAAATGTCTTTCTGATTTAACACACTTGGTTTGCTTTTCAGGCAGAATTTAACTCCCCTTTGCAAAGCCCTCGCACTTCATTTCTGTGGATTTTGACAGGGTGCTTTATGTCTGGGGAGAAATCAGCGGTGTTTGAGATAGTTAGATGAGCAGATTTGATTACCGTCCCACTGCTGCAGCAGCAGGATACGGAGGAACAGGCAGGGAAAACTGATAATCACTCATCTTTGCAATTGGTGCTGGCCTGACACCACTGAGCGAGACCTGGTCTGGGACGTGTCTTCTCCGTGGCGTGGCCTGGAGGAGGAAAGCCATCGCTGGTGGCTGGGAGCCCGGTGCAGGGCAATTCCTAATGCAGTGCTCTGTCCTTTGCTGCCTGGCAGGTGTGAGAAGTGCTACCTCTGTAAGTCACTGGTGCCACTACTGCAGTATCAGAGGCATGTGGACAGCTGCCTTCAGGCTGCTAGGCAAGCTCAGGGAACCAGGAGGCTGCGAAGCGCCAAGGTGAGGGGCGACCCTGCAGACCATCTCCTTTCCTTTGCGCTGGTTTTGGGGCTGGGTTGGCAGCAGGAACAGTTTTCCCTGGTTGATGGGATGAGCTGACCTGGTGTAGTAGGATTGCCTGTCCCTATGGGCCGCCATGGCCAGAGAACTCGTTGCCCTCCCTCCTGCGATGCTCTGCGAGAGCATGGACCGGTCCCAGGGGTGAGCTAATCCAGCGGAGCTGCCAGTAACCTGTCCAGCAGGCAGGCAGCCAGGACTGTCCCGCTGCCAGACAGCGCGCCTCAGCCCTGCAGGCTTCCTCGGCTGAATATAGATGGAGTGGAGGGCAGTGTTAGGGTGACAAGTGTATCTGACTCTTATCCACACGCCCTTTCCCATGGGGGAAGGTTTCAGAGCCGGAGCAGGGAGAACCGCTCGGTGCCGGTAGCAAACCGCAGCATCCCAGGAGAAATGTGGGGGAGCGAGTGCGGTGGAGGTGTGCCGGCTGTGGGGGACATGCTTTGCTAGGGGAGCTGGGAGGCAGGAGCGTGGGTAGCAGCTGGCTCACAGTCACTTGCCAGGTGTTGGCTCCCACCGAGCTTTGTCCTGCTCGTGGTGGTCCTGGGGGAGCGCAGAGAGGGTCCTTCCGGGCCTTCCCGCTGGTTACTGCGGGCAAAGCCCTAGTGCTGGAGATTTGCCTGCGCTCAGAAATGTGATTCTCAGCATGAAGATGCAACATGATGTCTTAGTTTCCTATAATCCCTTAAATCCATCACAGGCCTCAGCCCTTTGGGGATTCAGATGCAAATGATGAGATTTCTGGTTGATGATTTTGGCTGGGATACAGCCAAGCGCTGTGTGGTTCAGAGTACTGCAGGGCACGGCTGCTCCTGCATGTGACTGGCTCCATGGGGGCTGTTTGACTCTGTCCCTGTGCCCCACAGCCGGCTGGTGTGTGGGGTCCTGCACCCAGGCACAGGCACAGGGCATGGGGGAAGGGTGCTGGAGCCGGGCAGCCCTTTGGGACGGCTCAGCAAGGCTCTCTGTTTCCTCTGGCCCGGCTTGTGCCGAGGTGGCAGCTCACCGGGGCGAGCAGGTCACGCCTGGGCATGGGCTGGGCCATTGGAAAGCTTCCTAGTGGCACTGTTGGGTTTGTGGTTTCCTGCCACGGCCCATTTTGGGGTGCTCTGGCAGCTCCAACCCCGCAGCTGGGGTGCCAGTGCCTTCTAGAGCGGTCCTGGGGGCAGGGAGCAGCCAGGAGAGGGGACTTTGCTGGGCCAGCAAGGCTCAAAGCAGCCAAGCCAAGCTGTCTTCCCTTAGCCTGCATGACCAGCGTGGCTGCATCTTCCCAGGGGCTGAGAGGGGGCACAAGATGTGCGTTCCTCATCTGGCTGTGCTCTGGAGGAAGGCCTTTCCCTCCAGTGCCAAGCCCCCCTGTGCGCTCGGACAGAGCAGGGTAGTGCCTGCCCTGCAGGGTGCTGGGGGATGTCCCCGAGCCATGGCAGAGCCTCTGGTGCCCGGACCCCTCTGTTGCATCCCCGTGCTCGCTAGCTGGGCTTGGGGATAGTTTCCTGCACCCTGGCCTCGCTCCTTACTGGGCTCTGCTTCCTCTGCTCAGGCACCGGTCAGGCTGGGCATGGGGCAGTGACCTTCCCGTTGGCTGCTGGCCATGACCAGCTGGAGGCCCTGGAAATGCAGCATTCCCTCTTGTGCTCACCCCGTGGGCTGGGGGAACGCGTGGCCTCGGGGCCACCCTGGCTATGGGGTTCCCTTGCGGCAGTGCTGTGACAGCGGTTCTCCTCTCCTTGGCAGGACATTGGAAGGCGGGAGAGGGGACTCCTCAGGATGCTGGAGCTCTCGGAGAGCAAGTCTGCAGGTGGGAAGCTGTTTTCTGTGCCTGCCTGGATGGGGGCAGCCCTTTCCCAGCTCTCCCCTTATGGTCCTGGGCTGTGCTGGAACAGCAAATTCCCCTTGAAGGGGTCTGGGTCTGTTCTTCCTGAGCAGGGCAGGAGGCTGTGGGCTTGGCTGGTGGTTGCCATCCTCCATGCATCCCTGCCTGTGCCCGCTGGACGGGAGGGAGGGTGGCCAGGCAGGGCTGATGTGTGCTCTGGTTGCAGGTGCTGATGCGGGGGGACCCATCGCTGGACTAGGAGACCAACAGTCCCCCCCTGCGCTCTCAGCCAGAGCCGGGGGGGACAACCCCAGCTCCCTTCGGCACCTTCCTTTCAACATCTCCCCTGCGAAACCCGGCATCTCCTTCTCGCAAGCCACGGACTGTGTGGTGGACTTGGAGCCCCACGCGGCTCTTCGCCTGGGCAGCCAGCAGCAGACCAAAGGCTGCCGACGGAGAAAGCGCAAGGCCTGAGGCCCAGCGGTGCGGTGGGCTCCCCCCCATGGCTCCCCACGCCCCGGCGAGGGTCTGCGCGGCACCATACCCCTGCTTCACCCGCAGCCTTGTTCTCCCACCCCCCTTTTGTATGTTTTATATGATCTATGCAGGGTGCACCGGGTGGGGAAGTGACTGTGTGTTTTATAGGTGCCTGTGCAGCTTTGCTCTCTGTTAAAGAAATGGAAATATATTTATGTATGTTTTTATGAAACTGCAGCAACACGGAGGAGCTTTGCTGTCTTTCTCCGGGGAATGGGAGGCGCTGGAGGGAGGAGAGGAGGAATGGCAGACGGTGCGTCCAAAATCGCGCTTCCCAAGGCCTGTCCTCGGGCTCTGGGGGGGTGGTGTGAGCTCGGGGACCTCCCCCACCCCCGGGCAGGGGGCTGCGGTGCCCCGCGCTCTGTGGAGCGGCACATCGCTGCCTCTCCCAGCCGGGAGCTGCGGAGGGCGCCTCGGTGCGGAGACAGCTGGAGCCGCGACCGCTGTGTCCCCATGTCCTTGGCGTCCTCCCTGTCCACTGGGGGCTGTCCTGGGCCCGGTCCCCGTGGCGGGGAGGTCCCCGCCTGCCCCGGCCACCGGTGGCTTCAAGGGCCGGACGGAGCCGGGGCTG
>VYZM01007763.1:1699-28427 GCA_013398915.1 Dromas ardeola
AAGAAAATCTGCAAAGCAAATGCAGAACCTTGTTTGCAGCAAATATATTGATTTAAACCTACATGTCAGGTTACATAGAATTTCCTGCTGTGAAATAGGAATTCACATCAAATTTGGAACATGTCAGAGTATGGACTGAGGTATCACAGAATGTAGGGGTCCCAGAGCAATGACACTCTTGAGAAAGAGTTACTCAGACTGTGATTTCTGCCTCCTGTAAACCCATGAAGATCAAAACCCAGGACTTAACATTTCAGCTAACATTTTGAAGTAGCAGCTAGACCTCATCTCCTCTGCTTCGTCGTCTGCCTTTTAGATTTGTTGTGAGGTTGAAATGAGAACCATGCGGAATAATGCAGTGCTGTTCAGAGGTGTCTGACATACTAACAACTGAGCGGGACTGTTCCTGCAAGCGGCGTTTGTGTCAGCATGGTGCACGGTTGTGTGGGTACTGCCTGCTTTTTGGCAGGGCTAATTAGATGAACCAAAACACAGAACTAAGGTGGTTATATTGTTTCAGGTACCTAAGTCTGTTATAGCAGAGCTAGTGCTTGTATGTCTGCACACCTTGGCATTATGTTGTGCAGCCACATCAATGACTGTAAAAATCTGATTTTGAAATTGAAAGCAACTGTTTTGCTTGCATCCAGATGTTCAAATTCAACGAAACATTGTATTCAAGCCACCCCAGTTAAATGGTCACTGGTTACCACTGCTAGTCAGTTTCTCATTCCAAAAGAGATTTCGCAAGAATTCAGTGCCTGTGCAGTACTCACACAGTGGTGAGGAAGAGGCACTTTGATAAGGGTTAGAGGATAATGTTAACTAACACGACAGGGTTTGTATTGCCTACCACTGTTGTCCAGGTTTTCTGGATCTATCCTGAAGAGTTTGCTTTCCTGTCACTGAAATATGTAGGGATTTGTGTGTTTCTCAAAGAAGCAAAGGTCTGTTTATCTGTGCATTTATGCAGCATGACTCTTGAGTGTTATAAAGTCTTTGACAGAGTTGTTGAATTAAGAAGATGGAATGGGAGTCAAGGTAGGGTGGGAGGAAGATCTGGGGATGGTGGAGTCCTATAGATGATGACACTCAGCCAAGGAGACGAGCTTTGCAAGAAAATAGAAGCAAAATCAAGTGTTTCTGGTGCACTGGTGCACATCTCTGAATAGAAGGACCTACTTGTTTAAATATAGAGTGCTTCCTCATCAGCTCATAAAGTACTGCTTCTAAACTACACAGAAAGCACTTCTCTTGTATGAGGAAAATGTAGCAGATTATAAGGCATATTTCTGAATATTCCGTTGCTTAATAACAAAGTAGAACTGAAAATGGTTAAGGAGAAGAAAATGAGAAATTAATGAAGATTTTTCTGTGTGTACTTTGTAAGAGATTAATGTATGTTTTCAGGGCAGGGAAAAGTGGAACAACGGATGTTGTTTAAAGATTCTGTTTGTTTTTGTGGTATGTTTCTTTTGACATATGTTGGTAGTCCTTCACTGCGTTTTTTGTTCATAGTACTTGGGGAAACATGATAGATTATATTGGCTTCAGTGAAGTTCGTGTTTGTACCAGGTCACTGACCAACGAAGGAAAAAAGAATCAAAGGAGGAAAAAAAAAAGGAGGAAAAAAAGACTCTCAGAGCTTTGTAAGAGCTATTACATTTCGTGAAGATCAAAAAATCCCTCAATAAACATTTCCTCAGTGGTCTTAAACTAGTATAATGTACTGAGTAAATAGTGTGCCAAAATACTGTGCATGTATTCCTTGATAGATTCGATTCATTTAAATCCATAAGTATAATGAACCTCATTTTTTATCATAAATGCCTTAGTCCTCATCTGCCTACTGTGACTGGTAAGGGAGGCCCGAAGAGTCAAGTAGGAACTGTTTCATTTCTTTTGTACAGGCAGCAGCTGAGGCACAAGTATTTTTAGGTGGTATGTTTTACGTTGCTGCTTGAAGAAATTATGGCATTAGTGCATTGACTAAGGGCATCTGGCTAGAATACATAAATCCAGCTATTGAAAACTCTGCCACAGATATTAATTTAATATATTCCCGTAAACAAATCAAGATATCTTACAATTATGTACTTCGGAAAAGTTTACAACTTAAAAAGAAATGCTAAGACTATTCTCTGTTTTAAATGCACTTGAATATAATTGCAATTCAGCATAACTTGGTATTATCCCCAGATTTCTTAGGTTTTCTACTAAGATTTAAATACCCAGTGTCTTATTTAATACTTCAGTTTGGGCCTCCCCTGGCTCTGCCTAGCACAGTGTTAATCCAGTGACCAGTGGGTGAATCGTCACTGCATAGAAAGTAAGAGTAACAACAGAGCAGAAATATGCTCCCAATGTGAATGGGCCAGACCCCTTCCCTTCTACGAAGCCATACGACAAGAACGTTTACTATGTGTGACAGGATACACATGTTCTTTGTCCATGCATCTCCCGTGCCAGGGGCCTTTACAGGGTCACCTGAGGAGCAAATATGTTAGTACTGGCGTGGCACCCAGTCCCCAAAAGTGGTACAATGGCATGGCTCTCCACAGCTGCCAGCGTCAAGTGGCTACTCTTGTCAAGGCACATGATACTGTGGCAAAGGAGCAGAGAAATAGAGAGATTAAAATTTCTAACACCCTTCCTCTAGCAAAATAATACCTGAGTAAATAGAAAAAACTGCCATTTAATCCTGAAGAAATAAAATTTGCATCTGTTTTCTCTTTGTGAACTATGCTGACTGAAATATCTTTGAACAACCGGGTACCTATGGAAGTAGCCTGTAATGGTTTTGACCAGTAAGTGAATGGACTCTCAGAAAAGTGAACAGAATCTCAGAAAATTTCCTGAGGGTGAAGTTTCTGCCAGGCACTGTCAAGGATAGCTATGTGGACATAATTATGGGAATTGCAATAAAAACATGTTTCTAATTGATCAGTTGACCAGTTAGACCAACGTGATCATCATGTTTTTCATGATCATCAATAATTCAAAGTAATCAGTGGGATATTTGAGTTTACCACCTGATGATTTTAAAACAATCCCATCTATTATGGAAGTGACCTATAGAAATAAAAGAGATTAAACCAATAGAATTTTACAGAATTTTAACTGCAACACATAAAAATCATTCCAAAAGTGCAGAATTGAATAGAAAATACTGGTTTCCTGTAGTGTTTTAAAGTAACCAGCCAAATTTAGGAGTTACAATAAATAGGCTGTTGGAAGATTCTCTTGAAAGGATTCCTTTTCTCTGAAAAATTATAAATTTCTTCTCTAAAATAATGTACTTCAGTTACAAAACCCTAAAGATGCAGAAAGAAGACCGCTGGTTGGCTGCGGTAGGACTAGTTCACATTGCTTTGTAGTTGTTAGAACACATTGGTGGATCCAGATCCAACAGGCTCCAACAGCTATTTGTGCTCTTTACTCCTACGTAGGTTCCAATTTATTTTTCGATTTAAGTCAATATGAAGTCAGAAGCCCAAATGCATCACTGGGTATGAATGATGGTGGCTGTCAGAATGGGCATTATCTATAGCCATTACAAGTAAGAGTAAATCAGAGTAGTCCCAAGGCTGTAATAATTTATGCTGGTGACATTTACCCCAGGTGGTTGGGGATTATAATATACCAGAAAGTCATGTTTTCCCCCAATTTACATTACATTAATCATAGCGTAGCTAAACATAAATATCCAGCTTCAGGTTCAATTGTATGTCATATCAGCTACCAAACAAAAACGCAAAGTCAGTTGCTATGACTTCAAGCATTGCCTAGTTCATCTGTGTTCAAATCCTCAGATTCAAGGAAAGAATTTTTTAGAAATCAATTACATCTTATTTATAAAACACTCAGCAATGTGGAAAGTCAGATTTAAAATAATTTCAAACTTCCTGGCTGTAAACCATAGTTTATGACCGGGCAAATCATTAGTTGTTTTTATCTTCAAATTTAATAGCTGTATTCTACACTGGATAAATGGCTTAGGAGCATTAGGGTTCTTAGTGTCTGTAAACTACATTGTTGGGACTTGTTTTTAAATATTTATAAATCTACTGTTAAGAACAAATCATTTTCTCAATCTATTTCACTAACAAATTATTTATAAGTATATCATTAATTATTTAGATTTTTCCTGGTATTATATTTACATTAATAATTAAATGCATCTAATTATTAAATCATATAAATAAGATTTAGTTTCATTGATGAGCTGAAATGCAAACAGCGATTCTATCACTGCCTGTAAACATTTGAAATGAGATACTCTTCAGTAACAAGCCCTCTTACTTGCTAGAAGTCATGACAGTAACCTGCTGAGCTAACTTGCACTCCGTGTCTCTGGTACATAATTACTGTGACAGGTTTTGGATTCTCCCAACCAGAATCAGCTTTGCCCACCTCTCGCAGTTATTACAGTGCAGGTAGCCAGCAGTATAATGCCAGTGTCCTTACACTGTGTACCAAT
Source organism: Dromas ardeola (assembly GCA_013398915.1). NCBI lineage: Eukaryota > Metazoa > Chordata > Aves > Charadriiformes > Dromadidae > Dromas > Dromas ardeola. Next base: position 6,180 of record VYZM01007763.1, read on the forward strand.
TACCTTTCTACTGCCTAATGACAATTACCTTTAATAGAGTAGGTGAAGATCTGATTCACGCTCCAGGAGCCATTGGCCATCTCCTCATTAAAATCTTCAGAGTTCCACAAAAGTGTAACAATGTGCCTTAATCCCAGAAATTATAAACCATCTCGAGGGGCACTTTGATTCCTTTAGTGCCCCAACATGGGCATTTCTGCAAAGTACCACCAGAATCGGCTTCCTCAGGGCAGCATTTCCAGGCTGCAGAGGGGTGAGGTTTGTGCTCCATGCTATACAAGATGACACGGTTAACAAGTGGCTGATTTCTCACTCAGTCGTTTCTTGTACAAAATACAATTACATGATGAGTAAAATGTCACCTGTTTCAGCCCCTGATTATGATAGAGTTAGACTAGGTTCAAAAGCCTATCATTACCTATATGAAGACTTCTGGTGATTACAGTTCTTTAGCATAAACCTTCAGCTAATACAGTCCCACTGCTATTTCTAGGCTTTTCATTATCAGGGATTACTCATGTTTAGTGATTATGTTCAGTGGCCCACATGTGCAACTTTCATGGCAGACAGACGTAAAATCTTTACAGCTTTTGAAGATGCGGAATGGCTACTTTCTAGGATTCTTTTCTGGCTTTCAAAACAAGTCATCATTTTTAACCTGGCAGCTGAACACCTGAGGTCTGGACTAATGAAATTTGGTTTTAAACATTTTTCATCTTTTAAATATTTAGATGGAATCAGACACCAAGTGTGTATAGTCCTCCTGGAAGCACTCTTAAGAGAGTAAAAAAACCAACTTTTCTTTGTCTTCCTCATTGCCCTTGGGTATAGCCTAATTAATCATAGGCGAAACCTTTCCAGTAAATTACAAATGGTGTAGATTTTCCAAATGGGATTTTCTGTTGTTCATAGCAAGTAAGCACCTGTTATAAATAGCTGCCCTTAGTTGAATGCAGACATAAAACGTTCATAAATGTTTATTATAGCACTCCATGTTTTCAGTATCAGTTTGATATTTTCTTCTCAGGTCTTTATTTGGTAATGTAATCCCGAAATCTTCAATTGCCTGCTTTCATCGTGATTTCTTTATTCTGTTAACCTATCTCCAGCCATGCTGGTTTATTGAGAAATAAAAGTAAGAGTCATGTCAATGGTTTCCCAAGAAAAAGGACCCAAGGGAACACTTTAGGACAATGTGAACTGCAAGGAGAAAGAGCTGAGCTGAGCTGATGCTAACTTATATGAACTTTTAATTTGAGGATAATGTTAGAAGTGAATCATAATCTTCAAGGCGAAGATGTACATTAGCTTTCTAACTAAGCTGACTTAACCTTAACTATGAGAGTGACATTAATTACCTGACACACCTGTTATAATTACGTTTCCAATGCTACAAAAGCTGAAGAATATTTCTTTTCAAAAGATGGTTCATTGACAGAGTGTATATATTCAAACAATGAAGAACATGCAATCGGGATAAGAAGAAATCTAAGAAATCTTCTGCTCTATGTGTCTTATATTCAAAGAGAATTTTCTAATATGTCTGTAATTTTCTTTCTTTGACTAGTTTTTGCTTTATTTTGGGTTTTGGTCATCTGGTCAGTTTACTGAAAAACTGAACTGTTATCACAAAAATGTGGTGAAGAGATACAAGACTGACTGAAATCGTGCACACCGTAGGAAGCAAAGAGCAGAGTGCATGCTATAATAGTCCATTTCTACTTTTAGCAAGAGTAAATGGCTAGTGAACTTCAGAAGGGAGCAAACATCATGCCTTAATGCTTTTATGTTACAAAGAACTCTAATTGCTCATGCAGGGATGGGAAGTCAGAAACTAGAAAAATCGTGACAATAGTTGCCCTCAAGATAATCACTAAACTTCAACCCAAACTGTCTAACTTTCTGTCATATCACCGTCCTCCTTGATTTGATTATGTACAGCTGTTACATCTAATCCTACACTGTGAATTACCTCAAGAAGAACCTTTTATTTTGTTTTGTTTTTTTTTTTTCCCTGAGTCAATGTGGTTTGTATCTCTCAGCTCTTTCTATCTCCAGCTGTCTCAATCTATGATACCAGATTTTCTTCTACCACAGTTACTTTGCTTAAATTATTTATGCATAGACAAATTTACACATGAAGTCAGTTATATCAGTATTCATACGTACCCAAGAATTCACTGATTCTCTTTTCTGTGAGGAATTCAAGTGCCTATGGTATTTTTGCTTGCAGGTTGTATATTCTGTATGAAGAATTGTCCTCAGTCAGTGAAATGTTATGACGTCTCTGCACGTCAGAATATGATCAAGTTTCAGAGGGTATCGCACTGAGTAGTCTGGAAAAAAGACGGCTGAGGGGTGACCTTATTAATGCTTACAAACACTGAAAGGGTGGGTGTCAGGAGGATGGGGTCAGGCTCTTTTCAGTGGTGCCCAGTGACAGGACAAGAGGTAATGGGTACAAACTTGAGTGTAGGAAGTTCCACCTAAACACAAGAAGTAACTTCTTTACTTTGAGGGTGTCAGAGCACTGGAACAGGCTGCCCAGCGAGGTGGTGGAGTCTCCGTCTCTGGAGACATTCAAAACCCACCTGGACGCGTTCCTGTGCAACCTGCTCTAAGGTGACCCTGCTCTGGCAGGGTTGGACTAGATGTTCTCCAGAGGTCCCTTCCAACCCTGTGATTCTGTGAGTACATATACACTGAAATTCCTGAGTTACACAAACAGGCTCTAAAATAAGTACCTCAGATACAAACAACAAGAGTAGCTTCAGTGGTCCATGGCTTAGCAGAGATTTTAAAAGCCATCGAGAACCCTACATAAATAATCAGGCAGCAAGTCTTCACTGAGTTTTCTGTAGCTGTGCATCTGCAACAACCCTTGCTAAGCTCATTTATAACTAGCTCAAGTGCATCTGCATGAGCTGTAAGTACTACTTGAATTTGAAATACATAGCTGAGCTTTTTGTGTAGCCAAACTCTGTGAGATGGTTTCCTATTAATCTATATGTTTAGTTGTTTGATTGTGGACTTACTAGGTGTACATAAAAGTATTAGTTTCCGGATGTGTCAAAAAAAAGTCCTTTGATTTAGGCATGTAATTGTTCTATGTCACCTTATATTCACCCCAGCTAAAGAAAGGATCTTCACTGTCATTGTTTAAATCTGACAAATGATAAGGCCACAAATAAGTGTATATAATACTGTTAAAGCTAGGAACATGGGCAGAAATGGCAGTAGGAGATTGGAAGCAGCTCTCTCATCAATAGAAATTTGCTTCTCTGAACTCTCATCCAATTTGCAAGTAATTAAAATTTAATGCTCTTTAACATGATTAGGCAAAAATCTTAATCATAAGGCAGATTGACCTACATGTCTGATAGACTGAAAAACTGCCACCTTATACAAATTTCTTCTGATCACAGTTCTTGATGGAACCAGTTATTTGGGATTGGGGTTCTGCAGACTCTGGACACAAGGGTATCAACAAGTGGCTTTCAAAGTTGGTTAAAGCATTGGAGCTGACTTATGTCATCTTAATGAAGTGTGCAGTACTACCAAGCTGTACTTAGTTTCCAGAAGACTTAGGGAGTGTCTAAGCTTCTCTTACGGCAAATGCTTTTTTTTTTTGAAGTGAAATCGTTAGAGTACATTTTAAGATTAAAATATCCTGAGGGTGTGATTGGATCTTGATCAAATCTATGCTTGATGATGATGAAATAAGGTAAAATGAATTTTATTAGCAGGATAATGGTGGTACAAGATCATATATATTCAGATTTGTTGATAATAAACATAGATTGGAAAACAGAAAAAGACTTCTAAGCTCTAGCCAAAAGGAAAGTACTGAAGCATTTCCAGACAATGTGGAGCATGAAGGAGACAGTGTAATATGATAGAACTAAGAAATTAATGAATTAAAATTAAAACTTGTGACCTTTGTCTTTGGGTGTTCGATTTGCTAGTATCCTCCAGAGGGGGCTCTTAAGACTCTTAGTTGTCATTTGTTGATTGTTGCTGGTGCTGAATTTATATTGACATTAATTAAATCCGTGCTTGAAGGGTTCAGCTCGGAGACTTAACATGGCTAGAAAGAGATGCTGAAGGGATGCACTAACATGCCTAGAGATATTAAGGAATCTCATAAGTGATTAATTCATATACCCGCCTTTGCTCAGGATTAAAATGGTCGCTAGACTTGTTTCCCAGAAGAAAATTTTGACCGTGTCAAGTTGTAGTCTATTGGATTTGGGATGGGTAGGAAAGAAAGAAGTCTGCCTGTTTCTGTAGCTGGGGAGCACTTACCTGGATAATCTGCATATTTTTGCCTTAAGAAATTCTCTACTGTTGTAGGGACAAGGAACACTAGTAATGTCTTTAATATCACACTTTTCCTTCAGCACATAGATAATTTTTAGAATCTTACATTTCTGCCATAAGGTCATAAACCTGTTGAAGAACACTGCATGCGTCATGCCACGTGGTATGTGGGATGAGGGTCTGTGGCTCATTCTGGACGAATCATCTTTTCCTGGCTGGCTAAAACTTCAGACTGCTGGACCCCTTCCATCTGCATGTTTCTTTGCTCCTAGATCCATTTCTGTACCGAAAGCCCAGGTGGAAATTCCCCTGAGCTTTTAGATTCAGAGATCTATTTTTAATTTGGGTAAATATTATCAGGGATGGGCTGATATTCCTGTATGCAGATATCCTGACTGTGTCTGTCTTCTTTTTTATACTGACAGCTATCTACTTCAAGGGGGGGGGAAAAATGTAGCTTTCTGGGTAATTTTTTGATTCCTTCTGAACATTAAGCAAATACTGTCATTGAAATATCTAGTATAACTTCCAAGAGTTCCTTGAGTGGTAATAGCTAGTTTAGATCCCATTATTTTATATATAAAGTTATAGTTCTTTCTCCCTGGAAGCATTATTTTGCATTGATCAACACTGATTTTCCTCTGCCATTTTATCATTGAGGCACTAAATATCATTACATATTCTATAAGTTTTCTCACATTTCATTTGTACTATGATTAATAAATTTGTGTCATTAGAAAACTTCATCCCTTCCCCAGGTCATCTACGAACACCTTGAGCAGCACAGTCCCCAGTATAGTTCTCTGCATGATATTGACTGCAAAAACTGGCTGTTTATTACCTGTCACTTCAGGTCTTTTATTTGCTTACAAATCCATGCAATGACTTTATTTTGTATACCGTGGCAGCTAAATGTCAAGAGTACTTTATGATGACAGTAATGAAAACTCTTTGACTATCCAATCATAAACTTTCCCTGTTAGTGATGTATTTGAAAATTCATATTAGTTCTGTAGAGTATCACTACCCTCTCAAGGGTGCTTACTTAATCCATTATATCATATATCCATGTATCTGCCGATTCTACCCTTTTTAAGCATTCCTGCCAATCTACCTGAAATGATTTGCTGTACTTTTCTGAATTCCTCCTTTATATAATTCTGAATTCCTACTTTGTAAAAATTGTATCATATTTGCTATCTTCCATTCTTTCCATGCTGAAGCAGATTTAAACAATACAACACATGTAAGACTTGAAGGCCATTTTCAAAAGAATGCCTCTCGTTTGGTGAGAATATGTGAAAGAGAAGTAGTAAGTGGGGCCGAATTCTTGCCTAGTATAAACTGACAGATTTCGCCCATAATGTGCCACTGATCTAATTTGATGTGAGTAGCCAATCTACCAGAAAAAAATAATCAGCACTTCAGTCGTCATAGAGGTCACACAGTTTGCTGGGAATACACCCAAGTGCCCAATTGAGCTTTACAGCTCCAATTTACCACTGCTGTAGTGACAGTGTAGTAATCAGTATTCATTCTAACTAGGCTGAGGCCTTAATTAAACAGTAGACCCAACATGGGGCAGGACTTTGCCTGTCTACTGTAAGGGCATTTTGTTTTTGTCAGGCCAGTATGTCCTTTCCTTAAAGGTAAGCTGAGGAGGCCGTAAGTGGAAACATACCAGTCCATTTTGGTAAATTTACCAAAAGCATTAGTCCCAAGTGAGCAGTACAATACCAGAGGCCAAGATTAAAGTAGTTCAGACAAAAGATTTTTGCCTCAGTCTGCATGGTTCCATTCTGGGTGCGATCACTACCTAGGTAGCTTCAAGTTAATTGAAACTTTTAATCTGATAACCTTTAAGCAATGTGACAGTAGCACCTTTTACCTTAAGCCATTTTTTATTTTGAATGTTAAGTATATCTGATATGTTATGCTAACAAAATAGTAAATGTGACAACCCCAAAATATCATTTTAGAGTCACGTAGCAGAAGGCTGTATTTCTAGGGGTGTTTTTCAGAAAAATATTATGAATGCAGAGGGTGAACGACATCAGCCTGTGATTCTGTGAAATACTGTGGTGGCATGCTGAAATGCAGGCACTGTGGAATGGGAAGACCACAGTTTACCAGATAAGCCAGGAATGTTCCAGTGGAAAATGTTCTTTTCATTAAAAAGTTAAAATTTTCATGAAAAAAATACACTTTATGTCTGACCCTGGCCTTAACCTGGACAGAGTCTATTGTTTCTCTGTGTAGGGAAACAGGAATAGTGGGGACTGACTCTATGAGAAACATGAACCCAACTTGTCTTCTCTACTGAGGCAGCCTTAAAAGGCTTACTGAAGGGTTCTTCAGCAGGACCAACTGGAGTCTAATTTTGTTAAATAAATGTAAATGTATCCCATTAATTTCTATGCCTTTTTCTGCACAATTTCTTGCCCTTGAACATAAAAAATGGATAGGTATTTTTGTATTGTTCAAGATTTTGTGTTTCTCTGTGATTTATGGATCAATACCATTTGCCTTAATGAAAAAAACATAACATTTTTACGTTGGTACCATTTTCAGCATAAAAGAGCTTAATTTAATGAAGGCAGATTCCACCCGAAGTATTTGTATTTAAGAGAGCTTATTTGTCTAAGACAATATTTGTATGATTAAAATTACCATGTGAAAATTATTCTGTGTGGCAAGCCATGTTCACATCAAATATGAAGTTAAACACATAAGAGAAAACTTTGAATTAGTACTACTGATGCCTGGTTGTATTAATATCAAAATTTATAATGCTGTAAAATATGTTTATGGCATTGCAATTGATAAGGCTATTAACGCTATGTAGTATTAGCACTTGCAGTTGTACCACTATAAAACTAGTTTATACTTACGGTATTAGTCTCTGATATGCAGCTTGAGATCTAAACACATTTTTATAAATCCATGAAGTATTTTTGCATGCAAATTCTGCATTTCTAAATAAAAATTAATTTGCACTCCAAATTGAAGATTTTTCTCAGTCTGCCTTTCTCAATTTTCCTGTTTATTTACCTGTATCCTCACGGAGTGAGCTTCTCCGTGCTTTTAAAACAACTGCAGAGAAGTGTATAAAAAACACTCGAGAAGCTTTACAAGAACCAGCAGGAATTACATTTTTCATAGAGTTGTCTGTATCCTTCCTTGTTGCTATAGCTTGGTAATACTGCCTGGGGTAGATACAGGGTTGAAGCATTCACCAGCCTGAGAAATGCAGTAGTAACTTTCATAAAGGCACCATACCTGTTCTTTATTCTCATGTTAGAGATGTTTCACAGCTTTTTCTTAGCAAAGTGAGATTTAATCCTGATATAATGCTAACACCCATTAATGCTAGTGGACGAACCTATTCTTTTTGATTGCTTTCTCCATCGGGAACTGGTCAGTGAATTTGCTTGATCAAGAATAATCTTGGATCCAATGTTTCTTTTTAGTCTTGTTGCAAATCAAAATCTTTTTTGAACTTTGAAAAGTCTCTTGAAAGTGTCCTTCAGCATCTCTGAAACAGGTACATAAAAATACCATACAAGTAGAAAAGCAAAAGCTATTTTTGTGGTTATTGTATCAGTGGAAGATCTTTCCATCCCCTCTGCTATAAATCCTAAGTTCTGGTTTTAACAGCTTCCATTCTGTTCCAACGTGCAATGCCAGTTATATCATGGGCCACTGGAGACCATCTCCCTTGTAGCCTGCTGCACTCCAATATCTAAACTGATTTGACAGTCAAATATGGTTTAAATTTTAGGAATATTGTGATTTGAGCAGGACTTTTAAACGTCCTAAGCCAGATTCATTCCCTCTTCTAAGAGTTGGATGTGTGTAATTGTGCATAGAAAAACATGCTTTTTGCCTAGCAAAGTTAAGAGGTGAAGAATGGACTTTGTTCTGCCAATGACAAGAATGAATGAAAATTTGCAACGTGTGAATGGACAGATTAATTTTATAATTTTAAAGTGGAAAGATAATGTGTCACTTCCCTTTTGCCCTTTGAAAACCAATGCTTTCCTGGGGAGGTGGGATGGCCATCGCAGAATAACACACGCACTCTGTTTAATTACAGGCATCTCTGCCAGCTGCGGGAAGTGCCCTTACATAGGAAGGGCTCTGAGCAGTTGTCTGAGTCCTTTCTGTATACCTCTGGGCTGATAGGGGATTCCTGGTGGGAAAAAATAAATAAAAAAAATTACAAAGCTCTTTGGCATACTCTGTGCTTTTTATTCTAGCTGATAAGCTATCCTTAGCTCCGGGAAGGCTTGATATCTTGTAAGACAAGCCACTCTGAGATTTCCTAGTGGTTGGCCCCTGAGACATGAGCTTCACTTTGTCATTTTCTTTCATTCCAGCCTTGCATGTTCTTTTTGGTGGAAGATTACTCAAAATCATGTAATCTGTAAGGTTGATCTAGTTGTATCTGTATGAATATTTCACAGGTGGCTACACGTGTGATTTCCTTATAATCCCAAAGTTACCAGGCTATTTTAAACAATTGAACTCAGTCTTTAAAATTAAAAGCGGGTATGATACAAGATAGCATAAAATGACTATAAAAAGTCAGTCCGTTTCCCACCGACAGTTTCAGTGCCCATAAGCTGCGGTGAAAGGAGGGAGAACAGAGCTTTCAGCATCCTAAACCAAATCCCAGTCTCCCACCCTCGCCCTGCTCCCAGGCGGCCAAAGCCCGGGCGCTGGCTCTCCCCACGTCCCCACGCCAGCGTGCGGCTGCGCAGGGGCCGGGCAGGGAGCTGCTGCCTCACATTCCAACAGCTTTTCATGGGTCAGTGCTTCCTCCCTGCCTGCTGACAGCAGCTCCTGCCTCCCCCACTTTCACAGAGACAAAGAGTTCACCTAATACCCCGTTACCTGTGCCTGCGCACATCCTTCATCAAAAAGGCCATTCTGAGCCTGGCCTGCCTTAGCATGAAAATATATTTATCGTCTATATTGTATTGGGGCCTCCATCACAGGCAATATTCAAGCTGTATTAATTACTCACACGCTAGCTAGGAGCAGGGGACAGCAGGCACGTGTAGACAGATTCAATATGAAACAGTGAAACCACAGTCATTCTTATCATAAATGGTGATTTATTTATTTTTTAATGAGTGCAACTTGAACCTGCAAACCAACTGTTTCTAGGGTCTGTGTCTTATTAACCCTGATTTACCAACACTCAGGTTCCAGCAAGCGTGGGAGCTGCAAATCTTTGTTTTTCCTGTAGACAGTAACAATACGCATCTTGCCAAGATTTTTTACAACATTAAAAAGACATTTTTAATATTGTGATTGTACAATTCAACTTTCTAATCTATTAGTTTATGTTTGCATAGACTTAATCTTGCTACTATGAGGAAAAAGATTTAATCCACAGGAGGACGTAAAATTGTGTTTCTGTGAAATCCAGCTGCATGTAAATGAGCAAACAGCTCCTCAGGAACTGCCTCCTCTCATTTGGTTAAGCAGGTGTGGAAGTTTTCCAAAAATGTTTTTGAGGTGCTGCTGTAAATTCAGAATAGAAACGGAAAATCATCTCCATTTCTATTTCACAGGGAAAAAAATCTGTTTTCTTTGAAGACTCTTAATATTGTCAAAATCCAGCTATACTTTCTCCATTTAGAAGAAAATGCAAGTGGGTAAAGGCTACAAAGAGTTCATTACTGTGCCAGGAACAGCCCAGGAAAGCAGTGGTTTGGTCAGGCACGCTGAGGTTAAGTAAAGGCAGTGTGTCTGCTAAGGCTGACAGCAGTGCTAATTATCTGTGTTTGGGCAGGGGCCCAGCAAGGATCCCAGCCAGCCCTTCTCATGTGTAAGATAACACCGACAATAGAAGAGCGACTGCGGCTTTTGTCTGAAGGATCACTTGTGCTGCACCATGGGCTGCAGCCTTGTGCTGCGTAATCTCTTTTGCTGAAGAGCCTACACCCAGCCATACAACATATTCATCTAACAATGGCAAGTGGGCAAAGTCTGCCAAATAGTTTATTAATTTGTGATATAAAGTGAGCTATCCCCTTTTCTGTGTTTACAACTAAAATCACTTTAGTCAAAAGATAATGGCATTAAGCATAATGCATAATTTTTTCCCCACCATGTTTGACCTGGGTTTCCTCAAGTTTGTAATCGGTGCGTCCTAAAGAGCAGCTGCTTCTTTAGATGAAGCAGATTTAAAAAAATAAATACCAATACCTATATTGCCTTATCTGCATCTGACATTCCTGTCACTCTTCTATGTAGACATGATTTAACCTTGCCATCTTCTCTTCTCTTGAGGAGAAAATTGCCGTCCATTTCTCCTTTGATCTGTCATCTTGGAGCAGCTGGCAACTTGTCAGCACCCCTTCTGCAGACGAACGTTTTACTGCTGAGAGTAATACCCCAGCAATCTGTACGTACTCGCCTTGACAAAATGACTGCGTATTCGGCAGCCAAGGAGTCACTTTCCTCACTGCTGTGGCATTTGTCCATTTTTGCGGATTCATACTTCAACTGTTACTCGTTATTGCAGGTTCTTTTAAGCAATCCTCCCCATTATAAAGGAACAAGTCCTTGAAGGTGAACAGCAGTAGTCTTACAAGCAATAGATATACTTCCTAGCTTTCAACAATGCCTGCTTAAGCACATGCTTAAATTCAAGCAGTGTTCTCTGTGTAGCTCATGGAAGCTATGCATGTGCTCTCGGAGATCAGTTGAGATGTATGGAGAAGGAGCCTCTAAGTGGTGGACACGCCGCAAACAAAGATCAGGAAAAACAAGGTGACATCCTGTCCTACAGAGCTAGCAATGTGGAAGCGTTAATACAACAAAAATGTATGTGCTGCATGCAAACCTTAATGCGATTGGCAATTTAAAATCACAACATTTTTTTAAATGCAGGTTTCCAAGTCCCATTAACTTCAAACAAGAGGATTCATATTCTATTTAACTAGACTTCACATTGAGCTACGTTTCATTTACAGTATATTCCTAAAGGTAGAAGCAGCAGGGAGATGAAATGACTTCATTTACTGGAATTACAGCTTCTTTTATATAAAACGTTAATCATTTTATATATGACAACCTTATGCTTAATGTTGCTAGAATACTCCTCATAAAACATTATTTTGTGAATGCATAGACTCTCCTACTGAGCAGATAACAGCTTTCAGTGGATGTGCTAATCCAGTTTGAATATATGTAGTATTTAATCTTAATTATGATGCTGAAGTCTATACAATGTTAATTATTCATTTTGCATGTTCCTTGCACTTTATTGTAATTCATAATTTCCTTAATCAAAATGTAGCTTTTAATTATAACTGTAAAATTTGGATGAAACCTGCCTGGTAAGCATAAGCGGACTTTTTTGTTTTGCTTAGATTTTAGTGTAAAATGACGAGGGGAAATTTGCCGAATTGGTGAGAAAAGAACGTTGAATGAACAGCATTCAACCAAGTAAGCAGCACCTCCCCAAGCCCCCAGCCCGCCCTCCTGCAGCTGCTAGAATCAGCGAGGACTCTTCCGCTGACATTTGCTAAATCAGAAATCTCAGGGCTTGAGAGCACAGGGTGATTTTTAATCTGGTATTCTTGCCTCCTTTTCATCAGTACCAGAAGACGGTAAGCTTCTGCAGGTAGTATAGTGCATATTTCTTTGAAAAGCTTTCAAACTGGATGAGACGACTGCCATAGGACACAGGAAAAATACTAAGCAGAATTAAAAGAAGCCATTACAGTTCCAATATCCTTAACAAAATGTATTAAAACAGATGAGAAAATGTAGCAGAAAGATAGAAGAAAGTGGGTAGTGAGGGTTACTCTGTACAAAGATTAGGAGTAGAAAGTGTCTCTATTTTAAAATATGGCAGGAAACAAATAACATAGAGTAACAATTTTAAACTACTGCAGCTTTTTACATAGAATAGGCTTTAAATAACAGCTAAGTGTCAAATTACAAATGCTGGGAATGCTGAAGATGATAGATAGTGTCATATGTCAGTTGCAGCATTTAATTGAATATTTATATGACACAGCAGAATAGTAAGTTCTAGCTTTTCTGGGTTTTGTTTCATTTTAAATGCATGTATTTTTAAGTGGCAAAGTACTCAAAAATGACTGAAGGGAGCACAGTATTGTAAATGTGCACATCAGCAAGCAAGTCAGAAATGCATGACCTCTTTTGCTTTTTATTCTTTCTGGAGTCCTGGAGAAATAAACTCAGAAATACTTACTTAGGGTTCGTATTATCATCCAGAGAAGACTAAAACATATATAGTCTCATAAAGGAAACTCTGTGTCTTGGCAAGTATGTTCTTGCAAACCCTTGCCATACCAAATTTACAAGCTATTGATGAAAGTTATTGTGAAATCAGCAGGGAGGAAATCGCAGCTTTTTAGCCTGAAAGATATATTGGCAAATATGAACTGCCACAAGCTTTGATATGAACTGCAGCTCCTCATCTGTCTGGAATGTCATAGTTCAGTAGCTACACCTTTGGTCACATGTTCTGTGGCAGATCCCAGATGACTCAAGGAATATATCCTTTCTCATTAGTTACGTAGTCATGAAATGACCTTTAGAAGGGAAAATAAAAATTCTAATGGAAAAAAATTAATCTGTGTCTTAGGATCTATTTTCCTCATCTAGGATTTGACACTTCAGTTTTGGCTTACAGACAGAACTACTCACGTTCAAAATCCCTGTATGAGCAAAATAACCTTGTTTATGAAGTTGCCTGTTCTCCCCTCATCACCTGGGAGCTGCTGGGCCAACCAGCTCACATGTTAACATATTGCCAGTGTTCAAGAGTGAGCTCCTTACAAAAGGGCGCCAGGAGTGGCTGAGCACAGAGAGAAGCGTAGGAAATTGTTAGGCAGACAGGTTTGTTGTTTTCAGGAGTAACAATTACAAGCGTTAGCCAGCCAGACTATCCCTCTTGCTGGCATTCACTTTTCCAGGAGATCTGTGCTGCAATAATCGAAAATTGGCTGCAACTTTATCACCGTAATAATGCTTTATCATTATCCAAGTTTCTTTGACCAGTACGGTGAGACGTATGTATCGTGTCTCCATCCCCTAGAACCATTTTATATTGCAGTTTTAGCCATTTGAAAGGTGGTACCTCGCAAGATTTTACATGCACAGTTGTAATTTCTTGCAGAGGTGATACATTAGTTCTTGCTCAGTTGTGTCTTGTTTTTTTCAAGAGGAAAGAAAGGTAACCCATACTTAAGGGATATATGGTGGTTTATAGCTGGAATATGCAATTTTTAAATGGTTGATATTCTGCATTTTAGAGGCTTCTGCAAAAATATTGGTATTCCAGTGATGCTGCAGACTTTCATAAAGCTGTTGTGACATTTAAGAAATCAGCTGTGAATAAATCAAGAATGCTCTGGAATAGACTGGGAAAGTGCAGAGCGATTGGAACTGTAGCTGTAATAAGCAAATCGTGATCACTGTTGTTATTTTTTGGACAAGTTGATTTCAGGTAGAGATTTTTAGTTTATGTGTTACGTTAAATCTGAAGTACCTCAGCATAGAGTGCTTTTTAAAGTCAATATAAAAGTTCAAAATAAGGGTTTCAATAAATTTCACTCTTTTTCTGTTGTAGAAACCTTGTTCTTTTTGTGCTTTTAGAGTGTTTATGGTCTAAGTATACAATCACTCGAAACACATCTGTTGTAGAAGAGGAATTCTCTTTCCTGTTTCCAATCAGCTGTACAGGATTTATGAATGTTACTGACAAGGGGATACAACCTACACAGAAGAGTGTTTCACTAATTTCCATCTTACTGGAAGTTTTGAATCCCAACAGCTGCGTAAGAGATGCATTTAAAATGGATTTTAAAAGTTTCTTTAACTAAACAGCTTCAAAGATATCTATTTAAACCATTTTGTTTCTTCTTTAGAATTTCATGTCTTCTCTTTCCTTTCACATTTTCCTAAGCCATATGCTTCTAAGGTTTGACCCGTAGCATAACTGAAGGCAGTAGAAAAATTCCAAGAACTATACAGCCCTTTCAAGCTTTTCCTCATGTTCTTCATGTTCTCTTCTCTTGTCATTTTAATCTTCTGTTACCATTGGGGGTGACTATTTCCTAGCTCTCTGGTGTTTGTGTGATTCTTTGTTTCTCTTCTTTGACTGTCTTCCATGGTTTCCAGCTCTTCGTGATAGTCAATGGGTTGATCACCTTGTGAGATTGTACAGAAAATATATTGATGTGTATATATTATATCATAACAAGACTAAAGCCTCTTGAATGAGTTATAAATGAGTTACAAAAGAAATACTTAGAAGTTTATTTTAGAAAAGATTACTTTACATAATTTAAATGTTAACACAGAATTTGCAGAAGCTGGCTGACTATGTTTAGAAAACTATAAGGGTGTGGGGAAATCAAGAAGAATAATCAATGGCAATTCGTATTAGTTTATTTTCACAGATCATTTATGAGTAGTCTTGGCTGTTTCCTTTGTTAGGTGTATCAAGTTCTTAGCTGAAGGATTTATGCAGGATATATACACTTGTGGTCTGTTTGAAAAGTTTGCAGTATGATTATGTACTGTCATTCGTTGTGACATATGATTATTTCTTCTTTCCTTAGTGGATTGTTGAAAAAGAAAATAATAAAAATCATGTGGCTTTTATTTGCTATTCACCTAAAAATAAGATTCTTACCAACCATTTCCTAAATATTTAGGGCAAACTAAAAAACCAACCATTTCCTAAATATTTAGGGCAAACTAAAATCACTGGTACTAAATAATAACTATGGCTGAATAAAGCCATATTATATGGTATTGAACTGATTCTAGCATGAGATACCAGGACAATATTACTTAACTGTTTAATGTAAAACTAAAATTGTGGTTTAGAAGAAACATTGCACCTTGTTTATACCCTATTCAAAGAAGACTGAGATCTACAATTTGCTTTTAAAAGGAAATTATTTTTCTCATAGCTCTCTGGCACAACCTCACTGCGCTGACCTGAGTATGGTTCACTGACAAATTGCAGTGTCCCACATGAGAAAAGAATAAGTCCCAAATGCCCAAAAAGGATTATTTTTTATCATATTCAAGTGTTCTATCATCTGAGGCTTGCATTAGCTAAGCCGCTATTGTTTTTTAACGTACAATCATAATTGAGAACCATATTTTAGTCTTTCAAATTCTATGAACCAAAGCTCAAATATTTTAAACACAGTGATAAGTAAAATAGGAGCTGTACAGAAATTGAGGGGTTTTATGCCAACATGTTTCATATGATTATCAAGGAAGTAGTATTACCTTAATTAGGCTTTTTTAAACATTTAAAGATGTTTCTTTGTTGACAAATACGTATCTATGTTTTGTTAAAAAAAATATTTAAAAACTATACTGAAATTATGTTGAGATGAACAACTGAAAGCAAAGATTGCATGGCAAGGCTTCTACAGTCTGTGCTCAATTTTGTTTCAACAATTACAGGTTTTACTCCTATGAAGTCCACTGACACTAACAATACACAAAATATTTGGGAAAAGATTGTGATGTATTTCAGTTGCTTTTTGTTAACTTTCATCTTCCTACTTGTAATTAATCTTTAATACTGAATGATTGATTGACACTGGAATTCTACATTAAAATTCTACATTCCTCATAGGTGTTGGCTCAATTCTAGTTTGGAGCTGCCCCAGGAGATGCAGTTCAATATTACTATCTACTGGAACCCTGAAATAACCTGATGACTTTTACTTTGTGGCATGGTTTGTGCAGTGCAGCGTCATGTTGCTACACAGAGACTTGAGGTTTTTCTGTACAGATTTGGAATCTGAGGCACCACGCTGTTTGAGAAAAGATGCATTGCAGAAGTGATGTGCTCGTTGTCTTAGAAGGACATCGGCAGTGCTGCAGAGGGGCATGGGCAACTGACTGGCCAAGGAATAATGGAAATAGCAAGTATGAAAGCAAAATTGCTCCCTGCTTTCTCAAAAATAAATTATAGAGATGCTGCAGAGGAAAGAGGAATTGAAACACCCTATCTCTGGTCATGATGATAAAAGAATCTTGCAAATAAGCCAGGAGAAACACAGTGGCTAACATCACAAACTACCTAAAAATGCCAGCTGTGTTCAACACTATTGACTGCTATCCAGCAGGTGGGACTAAGCCCGTTAGAAATTTGCTTAAAAGCCGTTTTCATAGGGATGTTTGACTCCACATTAAAGAGTCCTTTGTCAGCTGAAGGGAATGATATGACTTCAAAATTCAAATGACAAAATTCATGCTATTTTAATGGTTCCTGGATGTCTTACTTTAAAATACATTCACCATTAAAATAAGCTATACCTGTACAGTCATAGACTTCGTATGCCTGTCCTCTACTACATATGGAAATATATGTGTATATATATGTGTATAACTTTGAGGTTAGGTGTCCCTGAGGTGTATTTATCCAAATGCACACCTAAATCATGAATGTTAGATCAGTGCATCACACATATGTACAAGGACAATCTCAACAGAGGTTATATGTACGCCTAAGTATTTTGCTTACCCAGGTGTAAATGGAAAGTGCGCTTATTTTGATTATTAACACTGTTACTTGCACTACTTTTTGTACCATGAAACATTTGATATGCTGAAAATACTTGTTATGATAAGACAATATAAATACTAAAATACACAATGTTCCCTAATTTACAGATATTGATTTCTTAAATATTTCTTAGTTTTGAGGCAATGGCTTTAATTTTTTTTTTTTATTATTTGTACTTTGTTTGCCTTTTTAGCAGGATATGCAGAACAACCATGTGGAGGAATTTCCTTTATTAATGATCTAGGTAGCTTTCAGAACTGACTTTCCATATCATTCAAATTTTTGATACTTCTGTATCAAAACTGTCGAACTACTCTGACAGAATATTTGTGTCAGGATCCTAGCCCATCAGTATTGCAACTGCTTTGGTGAAATATTCCATCTTTTATAATCATTCCTACCTGTTCTTGAAATTAATACTACCTGGATTATTCAGTAATACTTGCTTATGCATTGTGACACTAAAGACAGTAAGATTAAATTCAGCATGTACTCATATGACAGAATTGTAATTTGTATCTATAATAACATACGTATTTAATAACAATAACAACTTTTAAAAAGGTTAACTTCTGTTCTTATTTGTGAGCTTGCCAGAGCTGCAGGTTAACAGTCAAAGTTTACGGATTCTGCTCTGAGTATTGCCAGTGTATTCCTTGCTTGACTTGAAGCAGTGCAGCAATTTTTTCTTAATTTCATTTTAACCAATGACAGAAATTTGGCATTGTTAACATTTGCCTCATTACGAGGGCAAGAATATTTGATGCAAAGGACTCAGCATTCAGCCCGGTAATTGTGTTGGGGGGTTTGCTTCAGACCAGTTTGGTTCTGTGGACTGAACGCCTGCCAGCACCACTTCAGGTACTTTCCCAGCGTTCATTGTCTGCTTTAACTTCCACGCATTCTGCAACTTCTCTGCAATGCAAACCAGAGCGGGAAACTAGGGACAGTTTGGAGACTGGCCTCAAAAGCAACTGATTCAAACTAAAATGCTGACATCAACACTCACCAAATAAAAGACATAAATTAAATTGCTTCCAGCTGACCGCATATGAGGATGCTCGGAAGGTTCAAAATGAGCTCTGAACTCCTGAGTTTGTCCTGTGCTGAAAGTACAAGACCTTCCTCATGAACAGGGAATTACAGAGTTAAAATTTGGCAGAAATTTTATTGGCACAAAAGGGAAATGCTTTCAAGAGAACAGCCGTCCAGAATGGATGCTGTAAACCAAAGAAGCCGTGTTTCACCGTGGCACGAGAGTGCTTCTTAAAACATTCCTCTCATGAAAGGAATCCACAAGAGACATAACCTAATGGATTTTTATTCCAAAAAGAAGAACAGATCCGTTGACAATTGACAAGGGGCAAATCTCCCCGTGGCTTTGTCTGTAGCTAGGAGTAACTTCAGATACTAGAAGGCAGTGTCTACTGCCAGTTCCGCACACCTGGAACCGTGGAACTCCATTGATGTGAGAGAATGCAGCTGTAGTACCTCTCTTCTCAGACAACTTGGGAAACTAATTGTTTTCTAGAAAAGAGAGTTGAAACATTTGAAAATAAACTAGGAGTTAGTTTTATTTCCAGTATTTTTTTTTTGTCAAGTGCAGGTACTCTTTGTAAACAATTTAAAGAGTTGCTACTTGCGTCGGCTTGTGCTCAGTGGGTATCTGCTTTTAACAATGACTTGAACTTTAATAAGCTGGTACCCATAGCTTGTGCTGTGTTGCTTCACGAGATGAAAGCTTGTGACTAAAATAAAAACAAAGGTCATAGGATTTTAACTGCCATCCAGAAGCAGAATTAGAGTTATGTTCAAATTGTTCCTGTTTTATGTTTTTTATTAAAAGGAAAATAATGTTTTACTTCATTTCCCTCAGCACTATTCCTTTATTCCAGAACTTCCCTTACTTTTGTTTGTTTGGTTTTTTGTTTTTGGAGGCGGATGTGGGGTTCATTAAGGATGTGTAAATCTGAAGACTGCTAAGGCAATGCATATTCTTTGAACTTCTGCCTGGATTACAAAACATTGCCAGCTTCTGAGTACCAAATGCAAAGTTACAGCCACATGCTCGCTATGTCCTCTTCAGTATTGCTGTCAGACATGTTTTGTTAACATCAGTATGACCATTTAGATTTAGTATCCTGTTCAAAATAGCTGTCACTGCCTACTTCTGAAATGCAGGCAAAACCAGAGGCACAAGGCCACACTGATACCTAATTAAGCAGAGGTAAATCCATAGACCTCTGCAGTTTTTACCCACTTAAATGAAGATCCAAATAAATACTTGCATATTTATTAGAACTACTCCTGGTCTGTAAGTGAGCCAAATAGGCAAAATTTGGCTGAAATTGGTATGGAAGTATCTTTTTATCTATTCGGGTTGGTTTGGGGTTTTTTTTATGGAGTTTGAGTAACCTTTTCATTATAATTAATCATTTCAGATTCTAGTGATAGTGACAGATTATGCATGTAGCTAAAAGCAGAAAATGTAGCATAAAGTAAAGCAAATTTTTTTTTTAAATTGCATGTGTGGGTTTTTTAACTGCTGCTTGGTTTGAACTAACATTTGAAACAGTATTTCTGAGATAATTGTATGTGATTGCCTAGTTAGAGTAAACTATGCAGTAGACGGATGCTGAAACATGCTATTAGCATCGTACTTCTAAAATTATAAACTTATTCAATGCTTGCTAATGAAATTGAACTAAATATTCAGGATGAGACCCTCTGATGTTATACTTACCCTGGAAAGAAATTTTGTCTTACTGTTAATACTACTAATACGTATTGATAGGTAAGAAATAGAGTAGTTAACTGAAACGTGTGGTTGGCATCATTAAAAAAGAGTCCTGTCTCCATGCCAAATGTTATTGAATACAGCTGTGAAGGATTTGTTAATTGTGGACATCCTCAAAGGAGCCAGCTGATCCTGCTTTAGTGCCTTTTCCAGCTGCATTGCGTGAGGGATATTTGCTTAATATATTGGTAGGGATGAGACTGCTACTAGTTGAAGCACAAACTTTTTAGCCTGTGTGTAGTGAGTTATGCATGTATGCAAAGTTCTGAGCTTCCCTGTTTCTGATAGTTACTTTTCTTGTAGGGCCTGCTGTTCTTCTTGGTAGTAAGAAGCTGCTGTAGTATCGGATGGAAACACACCATTGGTGCCTGGGGTGAGTGTTTAATTTTAAGGCTGTTACGGGGTCCTTAGTCTGTGAGCAATTCTTTGTGGACCGAGGCTGTTACCTCTTTGGAAAAGGCAATGGTCTGATAGTTTTATCCACCAGGCAGAGTTAATTATGCACTGCTCAATCCATATGCTTATGTTGGCTGTGCTCAACTATGTAAGAAAAATTAACTGTCTTCATGTAAACGCTGCTGGTTGGCTGAGCGTGCATTGATAAGTATTTTCTGAGCTGTGATATTTGAGCATGCTGATGCATTAGATACGTTGAACTTGTGCTGATGTTATAGATTAAAAATACAAGCTTTGGTGTATTTGTTCAATGACAACTTATAACACTTTTTTCCTGACAAATACGTTTAAATTTCCCTTGCCCACCTCCCCCAGTAGTAGTATTTTTTAGGAACGTAGGAAGACTTAGATGAGCAATTTATAGAGCTATTATAAATGAAAGGTAAGGATTTGTGTTTAAATCAGGATGAGGAAATTATTCAATGTCCTTAATGTTTTTTAGGAATTTTTTTGAAAAATAGGATTCTTATTTTTTATGTAATAAAGGTATGAATAATACACAGGTTAAGATCTTTAATTTAACATGGAAGTGAACTAAAAAGAAAAGCATTTTGCTCTTTCTGAATTTGCATTGCATATTTGCATTTTAATGAATTATCTGCATTTCACAGGCCTAAAATGAATTTGAAACTAATAGCTGAACCCTTGCCATATGGTGTTTTCATTGAGGGTTCAAAGCAGGACTCTGTTACCTACAAATTATATTTTTGGTTTTAATGGTGAAAGGATAATGCATACAGTAACATAAATTACAAATAGTTGTAATATTTAAATGAACTAATATAAAGTACCAGTGTTTGATGCCTTCTATTTATGTCCCAGTTCCGTTTCTAGAGACCAGAGTAGCTGTGAAACAATTGGGGAACCTTTTTAGGTGGTCATGCTGAACTTGGATTGTCCTGCTCCTAGAAGCAGAATAAGACATTGTCTCCTTATGTGTATGTCATGTAGCTAGCCTTTATGTCTTTTGCAATTAAATGTAAGAAAAAATAATAACAAGAGCTTTATCAGGAAGTTTTGGGTAACAAATAAAAATTTGGTATAGTCTCCCTTTCAAAGGACTGTGTTCATTCCTCCCCCAACAAGTCAGCTAAATCAGAACAATTTTTAGGCATTGCAGGAGAGTTTAGATACAGCATCGCTTTTTGAGCTGTGTGCCATGTACAAGCTACTCTTCTTGGCTCGGGCTCACGATGTGCCAAGCAATGCACTCTGATTCCATATTCTGCTTGGATTTCTTAAAGACTTTGACAAAACTTCTTGCAAAATTTTATAAGGGAACTGAGCAGCCAGGGCAGTAGAAGGAAGATCCTAGCTTGGTAAATAACTATTAAAAGATAGGGAAGGCAGAGTAGGAGTAAGTGGGCATTTCTTATGATGCAGTCCTTACAATAGGTTATTCTTACAATTGCTCGAGTTTACCAGCAGGCTTCTGCTGAGACCTGTGTTGTAATGTACATTCATAAAGGACCTGGAAGGTGGTTTGCTGTGAGGCAACAGTTTTATGACTCCTTGCAGGGTGGTAAGGGTAAGCACTAGCTGGTTTTGAGCGGAAGGCCGATAAAATGAAAGTGAAATTCAGCATAACTTGAGTGGTGCACACAGGAAGAAATTATTACTGTTTTTTATATTGTTCTGGTTTCAGCTGGGATAGAGTTAATTATATTTCTAGTATCTGCTGTGTCTTGGGTTTAGTGTACCATACCATAGATGTATACATCGTGCTCCGTGTATAAATGGTGGTTGGCCAGGGGGACAGGAATCTGCGATTGCTTCTTGGGGCAGGCTGGGCAACAGATCAGCAGGTGGTGAGGGCAGCTTGTCTGGTAGTACTTCATTTTGTATATTCTCTTATCATTAATAGAACAGTAATGGAAAAGGAAAATAATAATAAACTGTTTTTATCTCAACCTGTAAGGCTTTTCCCCCTTCTTTTTCTCCCTCTTCTCCCTCCCCTACTGGGGAGGGTGGGGTGGAGTGAGCAAGTGACTGCATGGTCCTGGTTGCTGAGTGGGGTTAAAATACAACTTATATATATATGTGTTGGCCTCCAAGCAGACACAAAAACCCTGATATCGTGCTC
>VYZM01007773.1:2892-18329 GCA_013398915.1 Dromas ardeola
AGCAACAACACTGCTCTCCATAGCTATGCGTAAAACAAGATCCTTTGAGTAGGAAGGATCAACATCAAATTGGCCTAAAACATCTGGCCCAGAACCCCAAAAAAAGGTAAAAATTGCCATCAACACACTGAGCTCTGCCATTCCCCAAGAAGATACCATTCATGACCATCAGCACAGCGAGCTCCGCCACTACCCAGATTCTCACTGGGAAAAAGCGTCTCGGATATTCAAGAGTCCTGAGCAAGATGCTCTTACTGGCAATCCATCAGCTCAAGTTTTAGCTCATAGCCGCAGGAACTCGAGGGGAAGTCTGGGTGGGAGAGAAGAGGATATTAAATGTATCACATTTTAATAAATCTGGAAATTACAAGATTAAGTAAACCAAGTTTATCCTGAAAACATGTGAAAACTGTATATCATGACACAAAGTTTTTGCAAAGACAAAGCCCTTAAATTATGGAAAGTATTCTAGGGAACCCAGATAGAAAAAGCGCAACTCTTTTACCAATGTGTTTGGAATTACTAAAATCAACATACAATCCTTGAGTGGCTGTCTTTTAAGAGGGTCTGAGCTCTTGAGGCAAGATGCTAAAGAAAATAAGTTTAAGCTTTAAGTTGAAGTACTTGTTTTGGAGAAAATTTTCATGTATGAGAAACCATTGGTAGGCAGGTTTTGTCTACTCATCAGCACAGGACTCCTACACAAGTGTTTAGAAGGCTGCTGTGAAACCATGAATCTAACAGACTGGGTTAAATACTGACATATGGCCTTGGGTGTCTGAAGTACTGAACTGCATGCTTCCCATTGCTCTTGGCATTCATATTTTGCTTCAGTTCCTGTCAGTGTGGCTACCTGGTACCGCTGCTTCAAAAGACATCTTGCACTGCTTACAGGTTTCTAGGTGGATATTAGTTCCTCTGCATTCATCTACCCAACACGAGGGAAAGTGCTAGCTGGTCTTTGTTTTGGATGTGCAAGTCTTATTAACTCCGAGTAAGAGAAAACTGCATACTTTTTCACTATGGACCATGTATTACTTCAGATCCCTGTTCCGTATTACATTGCAGAAAACTCAAAGCACTGTATTCCCCTGGAATCTCTATCTATGTGAAGCTTACATTGTCAGGAAGGTATTCAACCAAACAAACATTCAGAGGTCATCACAAGAGTGAGTTGTCCTGACAAACCAGGCTGATATGCGCATGTATGCATGCAGGAAGAACAGTGGAAGTAGAAATCTGCAGGAATACCATTCCACAAAGAATGTAATTCTGAGCAGTTTATAATATAGCAAAACCTATTTTCAACATCAAAGCAGTGGAAACACAGAGAAGGGACAGCTTTCTTTGCAAGTTATGAACATTCTGTGTATTACTACCACAGAGGTACAATAAGATATGCAAAGATTAGGACTTGCCATCAGACTAACTGCTACGTAGTGGTTACAAACAATAGTAAGATGGCCGTGCTTTACATTTTTTTCCTGGAATGAAGAGTTCACAACCCACTGACTACAGTCAAAATGCTCAACCCAAAAATATCCACTGTATAGACCGAAGCATGGGATTTCCCACTTGCCTGCAATTGCATTCAGAGAGGAAAAGCCACTTCTTTCAAACAGAACTAGCTCAAAGTTTTCCAAGGAGGACAGCAAGGTAAAAAAACTGAACAGCATATATACCAGATACACCCAAAGCAAACAGCAACCTGTAACAATATACTTATTCCTGTAAGAGGAGTCAAGTCTGAAGGAAGATGGGAGGTAGGAATTGACTGTGTCACTTAGGGTAATATGCACCCAAGAACCTTTCTCCAATGTTTTCCTTTAGTTGGCTTCACATATGAGTCCACTGAATTGCTCTTCGGGAGCCCTTACTTTTCTGTCTTCAGAAGCCACGAGGACTTTGATGGCCTTAATGAAGCCATGCTGCTAAAGTCTTTACTATGCTGTAAGAAAGTACCAATTCTTTCCAGCGTAAACAATGAAATCAATTCTGTAATAATCTCATGCATGGTATTCATTTTCACAGAAGTTAAACAATGGCAATCTAGCCTACTAAACAGCCCAAAATTTACCCTACATCCTCAAACGGCAGGTACCAGCACCCTTTGAGGAGTCTGACAGGGAAAAAAAAAAAAAAGTCTTTTTGCTTAGGAGAAGCTCCCTTCTGTCAGCACTTTCCAAGAACCTTCTTCCAGAAAAGCATGTCCTGTACTTGTCTATACTCCAGCCCCATCAAAATCCACTACCTGAGAATCCTGCCATTAGCAGATTCCTTGCAGTTGACCCTGATCCCTGTCCTCAAGAAAAAAAAAGGCAGAACAATTGCCCTGCCTGGATCCTTGGGGGACTCAAATGCTTTGTTACCTATGCTATTTGTTATATATGCTTCTATGTTACATGTACAAAATTGGAAATGGATCCAAAGGAAGCAGAATTCCTTAACTCAATTACAATGCCTGCTAAAAACAGACTTAGAGCTTTATTAGTTTGATTTCTTCAACGGCATCTGATAGCATTACCTCAAAAACTGTTTTTTGAGCTAATGGCTCAAAAAAGCTATGGAATAAATCTGTTTCAGTGACAAAGAGCTCAGTCTTACTTTCACACCTGTGACAAGGAAAAGAATTAAAATTCTAAGGAAGCTTTCAATTATTTTTTTCTGGGATAGAGAGGGAGACAAGAGGACAGCAATCCTGGAGCAATTCAAGAGACACTCATACTCATTTTTCAAGAGTTCGTGCCAAGGATATTAGAACTTTTTATGTGTAAGAAAGTATATCCTCCAAAAGGAAGTTAAGTCCAGGCTGGACCTGGCTCTGACATTTCTCAGGGTACATGACGATTTAATAGCTGGCCATACAGAAGACGAGCAAGCCACACACGTATATTTTCTTTCTGAACACTTTCCATTTGCATTTGAGATGGAATGAGAGGTTTTGTTGAACTTAACTTGTATGTTACAGGACCCTTAAGCTCTGCAACAGCAACTCAGACGGCAGCTGGCACACTGCATTTTTACTTCTTTTCTATGTAGAAATAGGGATAAGAGCAAAACAGGGATAGCCTCTCACAAGTCTGTATTTATAATGCAGACACAAGGCATAATGATTTGTTCAGGAGACCAATCTTTAGAGAACACACCATTCTCCCCAGTAGCTTCCATAGCTACCACGTGATGCAACCATCCGGTCCTCTAACAACTGTCTTTTGTATGTTCTTGCAAGTAGCCTGGCAAGAGATACGAGAAGTAAACTCTCCTGCAAATCTAATAGATCTGCTGTTGGTAACAAGAACGGCAATAGAAGCAGGCACTGTATGAGAAGTACTAATACACCGGTAGCTGTTCAACCCTGCTAGACTCACATACATCTTTGATGAAGACTTGTACTATAAGTACTGAAAGTTACCTGAATCACATATCAGATATGTGATAGGTCACAATAAATCCAGAAAAAACAAGACAACTTGGGTCCTGTATCATAAAATTTCAAAACCAAAGATGGTTAACTTAAACAACATTGAGAAACCAGATAAGCCTATAGGCTCAAGTGGCTTCTCAGCAGGAGCGAAGCACGTATGTTCTTACTGAGCTGAAGATCAGAATCTGACCTTTGGAAAGGACATAGCAAGGCTTAGGCCCCAGTATTGTTCCAGCAGCACAACCAAAAGTTGAGGGATAATGACAGGACAGTTTGATATTGGCAAGGTCTAGATTAAAATTTTAGTTGAACAAGAAAAGGGACAAATTAATAGAAGCTACAATAAGCATCTACAGCAAACTCACTTTTCACACAACTTGTTCATGTGCCTTCAGACCTACTTCAAAAACTAACAATACACACAGATGTGCTCAGGCTACTACGCACTGTGGTTAACAGATGAACTTTTGTTCAAGAAGGTATCAGTTCTGCAGGACACCTTCTGTGCACCTCACACAGTTCTTAAGAGCAATATTCATTGCAACATCTAGTTGCTAGTAACCTCACAGCTCAGTATTCACAGAAGCTAATTTCCCACATCTACTACTACATTCTTATGGAGGCTTGACATAATGTATCCTAAACAACGCACTTCACTTCCGTGCTTTTCTTACTCTTTTCTCAACTTCTTTTCACCTTTCCTCTCCCACTCAGACTTTTAGCTCCCTCCTCTTAAGAGCAGCACAACAAATCGTTGCCCCTTTGTTCAGTGTCACTGAGCAGTGGAGGAAGTTGAAGGCTGGCTAAAGTGTCAGGTGTTTTTTCCTTGTTTTTCTGTTCATTTTTACTTGACGAAACAGTACATCTACTTCTGACATCTAATGAAGGAGAATTATAGAAGGTCTCCAATCTTTTATATCAGCCAGTCTCTCTTCCAAGCTTCTTCCTCATTGTCATATTTTAATAGGTCACCTGTAAGTTATCTTCAGATGCCCTCTTATAAACCTCCTGATATTGCCTGCCCCTAACTAATACCTTTTTCCTTTACCTCAAGATGTGTTTTCGTTTCTGAAAAATATTCAGACAAAATAAGCTGTAATATCCAAGCTGCTTTATCTCAATTTTTTTCAGACATATTCGGTGAATGTTTAAAATAACAATCCTATTCGTAGTGGTTTTTAAAAGCAGAATAGCTTTCTGATCTAATGCAGGAAATACAACACCAGTGATCTGCTAATAATCCAGACAGCTAGTACAAGAAACTAAACAGAGACAGTGTAATTTCAGTCCACAGTAAGTGAAGGGTACAAATAAAAATAATTTAATTTCTAAAGCTGGAGAATTATGTGATATAGCAATAGCTTTCTTTATTCTTGCAATGCATAATCACATCTGAATAAAACTACAAATATAATCATTCATTGGATTCACAAATTAGTATGCCCTTTGAATCCATAGCAGTTATACATGGGCACAAAGTATTTTCCCCTTACCTTTCTTCTTTATCAAAAAAAAGCATTGTCTTATTTCTTCTTGCTGCTTTGATGAGGCTTACTTACCGCTTCAGAATTATCAATGAAAGGGTCCGTTTCATCATAACCATAACCTATATCAATTAGATCCTGCAGGCGATCCTTCCGATGTTTGTGGGGCTTTCCACCCTGAAAACAAAGCAAGCACTTTATCATTTGGGAGACCGGAAGCAATGTACTAAAGTTTACAAAATGTAAGGCATTGGAGGGATGGTCATTCAGGGAACTAGAAGTTTTGCTTTCTGGGATGCTTCCTTGAAGATGGTCTAGATGACTAATAAAAACTTTCACGCAGGAATGAGTTCTGGCAAACATGCTTTACTATAGCCTCACCAGAATCATCCCTGAAAGGTGTTCGCTAGCCACCTGGTTTCTGTATGACCGAGATCTTCCTAACATTTCCTATTTAGAGATGTTTCGCTGTCCTATGTTTTTAAAATATAGTGATAGGAGGACCGGGATAATTTAGAAAGTGTTTTTCACTTTCTAAAAGAAAGTTATTAAAAGAAAGTTTTTCAGTATGTCACAGAATCGATACGAAGGAAAATACTGATAGTCTAGCATTCAGTAAAGTGTTTTCCCACACAAGATGGATTGCTTCTATACAGAAAAGTGAGGCCTAAGTCCAAAGAGAAAAATACTGATCCGTTACTTGCAGATATGGTGTCTATGAGTTTTCAAGAAGTTACAGCCTTCATGACATAACTGAAGAAAACCATATTAAGATAAAATCCTTTGAAATGCAAAACCATTACCTCCGTTGATAGGACTGTACATGAACTGGTTAGTTGAGTAACTTAAAAGCCAGAAGCTGCATCACAGACTGTGGGCTCACTTACCTCCAGGAGACAGTAAACTTCATTTTAACCTGTAAGTACTTTTCTCATCTTAAAGTTCCATTATTAAATCAAGTCAAGTAAAAACTCACACCAAGCTCAAACATTCAGGGAATCTAAACTTCTGATTATACAAATGGGAATCTGCTTAGGATATAAGGCCTAGTTTTCTGACTCATATATTGTGAAAATTGTCAATAGAAGAGTCTTAAAAGCTAAAATTCCCCAAAAGGCACCACCTTCACTAAAATGGTAACCAGTGTTCTTCCATGAATTCAAGAAAACTTGCTCCTGAAGTTTCGCTGCCTGTACTCTACAGTTCTAAGCATGTTTATAATAAGTATGAGTCTTTTCAGTTATGACATCCAAATATCACAACGCACTTTTTACTATGAGTATGCAGAGACTGTTCAAGGGAGGTTTCAGATCTTTTATGAGAAGTGTAAGCATCTGAACACCTCCATTTTAACAGTATTTTGCAAGAATTCAAGTTTGAAACCGAGTAAAGCATGCACTCTTGTAAGCAAACAGGAATTTCTCAAATATAATTAATAAATGCAATAGTCCCAAGAGAAAAACCTCAAAAGTAAGTTCTGTTTTTAGTTCAGGTTTTTAAGCTATATTCCAAGCTAAGTATTCCTAACCTTTCCTATCGGTCCTATCATCCCCTACAGTCACTCATCTGTTAAAACATTTGAATGTTCCCAAAACATGCAGTACTTTTTTTTTTTCCTTTTAAAAAAAGTTTGAATGAGAGAAGAAAAAAATCTTAGAAAAATAAAGGTAGCACTTAATAATTCCATTTGAACTCCAGTGCAAAAGCTTATGTAATTCTTATGATTCTGACTGAGGGACCAGCAGGCTGCCTGAAGAATGCTACATAAACTCATGAGTTTATGCTACATAAATGGTCTCACTAATGTGTAATGCAAACCACCTCAGTACCACATCTCTTGCTAAGCCCAGGTAACCATCGACATCCTTGTCTGTGAGTCCAAAATCCTTCTGCAGCAATGGCTGTCCTATGATTCTATGATTCCAGTGTATGGTCATTAAAAAAATTTTTAGAAATTCTCAATACATTCTGACTGCCTGGTCTTCATAAAAACAGAGTGCAGATATGGAACAAAGTTAATAACAAGAAGGAAGTCTCATATAGCCAAATAAATAAAAGCAGGATTAAAATAGTAACCCGTATTCAGACATACGAAAATATCTCAGCCTTTGTATGTATAGTTAGAGAATTTCCTTCAGGTCTGGTTCTTCCCAGTTATGTTTAAGGAAGTGTGTTGAAAGTCCATATGGTCAGTCAAGATGTTTAGGATGCAAGACCACAGAAGAACTGAACGAATTACCTGCATCAGTTTTTACTATGCAGCAGTTCAGGGAAGTTTTACCACTGATGCTTTTCACCTTTCACTAAAGAATTCCTCCAACCGTTCTGTCCCAGCACATAAGCAGTCATGGTATTAGAGCAAAGATGTCTAGTTCCTTAGGCTGTAAATAGTACTCGTGCAAGTATTCAGAAAACTCAAATACAAGTTCAACAAATTAACTGTGGTGTATAACCTAAGGTTTAAACAACCTTTGCCCAAGAGGACTAGAAGGTGGTAAATACAATGCCAATTTTCGAAGAATCTTTCAAGGGCCACAGCACAGCCCATAAACCAGCAAACCTGATCTCTATATTGGGCAAGTTAATAGAAGTTATAAAGAATGGCAACATCAGGAATAAGAATATACATTCCAGAGCAGGAGAATTTTGGTAGAAGGAAGCAGTACTTCAAATACTTGATCCAAAAGTTCAAAGATCTTTTCAGACAAGAAGCTATTGTGGGACAAAAGTGGTAGGTCCACTCAAATTAATGGCTGGTTTAAAGCTAGGAAAGAAAGGGTAGGAATAAATATTTCATTTCAGCAAAGAAAGCAATCAGCAAAATCAACAAGGAATGTGTATTCACTCATCTTTAGAAGCAAAAGAGAGGGATAACAGTTGGAGGGGGTGGGAACGACAGAAATTACTGAGGAGAGTAAATAAAAAAAAAGACAACTAAAGAATCACCAGAAGACCTCTCAGTTGCTCTGAACTTAGTATGATAAATCATTGATTGAATTCAGTATGAACAGAAGCAAGGTAATCCACACAAAGGAAGTACAACCCAAACAAGAAAAAATACAGCATGCTCCCAATTTGTTATGCTGCTCAGGATGCACTAGAATTGTTTCACAGTTCTATGACATTTGCTCAACTATTGGGAGTAGTCAAAAAAGAAAAGAATTGGGACTTATGAACAAAAGGAACTGAGAACAAAACCAGAAGTCATCATTATATCGTTGATAAATCAGGGCATCCTACCATTAATATCCTTTCATTTAAAAAAAGAAATTAGAACAAAAAAGGGAACAGTAAGCCAACAAGGATGTTTAAAGGTAAAAAATACTGCTTCTGTACCATAACAGAAAGTTAAGACACTTCAGCTGGGGAACGAAAGGGCTGAATTTAAATGATGGCATCGGAATCACATTCAGCATGTGGAAGAACAGTAAATATTTCTCTGTTTCTTATCACACAGAAACTACGGAGCATCAAGTAGACTCATCAGGTTTAGACAAAAAGTATGTTTTCATAAAATCATTTTGGTTGGAAGAGACCTGTAAGACCATCAAGTCCAACTGTTAACCTAGAACTGCCAAGTTACCGCTAAAAAATGTCCCTCAGCGCTACATCTACGCATCTTCTAAATACCTCCAGGGATGGCAACTCAAGCACTTCCCTGGGCAAGCCTGTTCCAATGCTTGATAACCCTCTCAGTGAAGAAATTTTTCCTTATATCCAATCTAAACCTCCCCTTGTGCAACTCAAGGCTGTTTCGTCTTGTCCTGTCGCCTGTTAATTGGGAGAAGAGACTAACCCCCACATCACTACAACCTTTCATATGACAATCATCACAGCATTCAGTGCCACGGAACACAATGTGAAATTCAGTGAACTCAAAATGATCTGGCAAATTTATGTCAGAAAGCTATATGAAGGGTAAACACACAGCCTTTAGCTTTGGGAGAAATTAAGCCACAGATTGCTAGACAGGCAGAGCAAAATAGTATCAATGCGCATTTACCGTTATACTTTCAAGTATGAGATTCCACTAGTGTCAGGACTATGCTACCATCCATTAGATAGATAGACTTTGTTTTGATCCAATAAAAATTCTTACAATATGTACAGTATCATCCGAGATTCAATATCATGTTTTTAAAACACAGAGTGTTTGATTTTGTCTAGAGAATAACAGTAATCAAAAGAATGAAAATGGAAAGCATTCAGAACAGATTTTTATGCTGGTGTTTAAAATATGCAGCAATTGCAAAAAAGTTCTGAATAATCAAGTAAACAAATGGTGCATTAGCTTTATGCATCTTGTTTTACAAAAATATATTCATAGGCTTTTCCTTAGTATCTGCAAGATACATCCAATATTGTACTGATTTGAGTACAGGAATTGATCTGAAAATAAGTAAAAAAAATAAAAAAAGTCTTCAAGAAAGACTGTTCTTCACATACCAAATTCAGAAGTACTGCCACACGTGCTATGATTAAGAAGATTGTCTCCATTTTACATGGATATAGATAAGTAATATCTAATTAGTTTAAGGAGGATATAGTACTTCCTGCAAATATGAAAAAAGCTCAACTTGTTTCCCCTACAACCAGTGATTACTTTTACACTAAAGCACTGTTAAGAGAAGAAGAGAATGGGTACCTATTTTATGGCATCCCTGTTGCATGTAGTTTAAGCTAAGGGGTGAACATCTCACCACAAGAATCAGAAGATGGCTGAGTGCTGTCAGAACATGAGCAATTGTACTGAGTCAGTGTAGAGAGATGCAATTCCTCTGAGCATGGATGGTAAGTAGAGAATGATGGTTCCTTTATTGGAAGAGAGAAAGGACAGGGAGTACCTAACACAAGAACTATTAATCCCTTGCCACCCTCCATGCTTAGTGGCCCTAACCTAGTAAGTTGTCCTTTATATAGAAGACATTCCCCTTCCAGGAATTTTGTTGGGCTGAGAGGCATAAGGTATGACAGAGAACAAGAGAAACACAAGAAATCAGAAACGCAAATAGTAAGATACACACGCGTCATGAATTATACCATTGTAAAATTGTAGGCTTTGTTACCTACTGCTTTCTAGTATCTATTTGCCCCTTTTTATGACTACTGAGCATTGAACTCAAGTTTTCCTAAGTCTAATAACACCACGTTTTGTCCATATGTATACATGTTTAGCTTTGATGTATGCATAAATATACATGTAAAATTAGATTGCTTCCACTACCACTCCCTCCTACATATATTGCTTTACATGCTCTACACCAACTTTCATCTGCTGTAGTGAAGCAACTTGTTTCAGGACATTATAAAATCCTTAATTTGTATTATGTAAATGAGTTTTCTAGAAAAGTACAATCGAAACATTTTCTCTCACATTCAAAAAATAATTTATCATTCAAATGAAAAGCAAACAATACTCTGGAACCGCCTTCTCAATTCACTGGGTATAAGGGGTTCTTTTAACCCCTCCACAAAAGATGAAACAACTTCTTTTCAGTTTAAGGACTTATTTTGTTATGTATCACAGCTGACATACCCTGAAATAGTAATTACTTCTACAGAATGTATAGGCCAGGCTCTCAAAGAAATTTGGCTTTGCCAGAAAAAGAAAATACAAATAAATTAGACCAGAAAGATTTTAATATGTTTATTAATAGCAAAAGATACAAATGACTGCTTGTTTCCCTTCTTTATTATTGAGGTCCTCTATAAGTAATCCAGACTATCAACATGCCTAAGCATGATGATGAGTTTTGATTGCCAGCTCAGAATTAATTACCCAACCCTACCCATATGAATTCTTAAAGACCTGCTTGGGTGTGGTTGTAGTCAACATTTTCTGATTTCTACCTTCATTTATTAGTGAAAGCCTCTTTATGTTACTGCATAGCATTGTTCAAGTCATTCATGCTACACTTTCAGGAATCAGCAGAGTATCTTTAGGCAGCTGGCAGCTACAAGATAAACTCATCAAGCAATGACTTATTTTCAACAGTAACTTCCTATGGAAGCATTTCAAAGTAGCCAGAAATTCATCAAGATTCATCAGTATTTAGCCCAAACAGAAGAGCCGTTCAATAGTGCACAACAGCATTACATAAAAATTCTTTCCTCCGGCACAGTATTTATCATTAATATTGACCTGCGTCTATTACGCATTTGTATTTATATAGGAAGCTTTTCCAAGAATAGCTTCACAAGCTATAACATCTTATAGACAAATCTATTTAGCAGACTTGTCTAATAAGCTTGTAGCAGCTTCAAGCTACTTAAATGAAATATAATGAGAGTCAGCTCTGAAGTGTACAGAAGTCATTTGACACTACATTAGCAGCCCTACTCAGGAAAAAAACTG
Source organism: Dromas ardeola (assembly GCA_013398915.1). Classification (NCBI taxonomy): domain Eukaryota; kingdom Metazoa; phylum Chordata; class Aves; order Charadriiformes; family Dromadidae; genus Dromas; species Dromas ardeola. Next base: position 14,156 of record VYZM01007773.1, read on the forward strand.
ATGTTAACATCTCTACAGCATCACAAGTTATCACTATTAAGTATTTGTATATTTTAATACAGGTACAGTAACTCACGTATTTTGCCTCAAACTTCTTGGCTAGCATTTCTACTTCATGCCGCTCACGTTGTTCATCATTAAATGGATCTTCTGGGTGAACCGATTTCTTCTGAAAAATGGAGAAGTTAAACATTCATTCCGTAAGAAACACCCAGAGTGCATCTAATAAAAAACTTTTAAATGTCAATAAACAATGTCTGATGACTAAGTGGTCGGAATTTATACTGAGTCCAAATACTTTATTCTCTAAAAATTAGTTTGACCTGTTCAATTTGACCTGTTCAGTTACTTTTCTTCTAATGAGAACGCAAACAGAAAAGTCAAGAGAAAGACTACAATTTATATTTTCCCAAGCATTCCACTACAACCTCAACTGAATATGTAAACATAAGAGAGAACTACGGTCATTTGAGGTTCAAAGAGAAAGAACTCTAAATACAACTCCTTTTCATTTCTGCTTCCACTGGTGCCTCTTACTGGCGCTGTAATCCTTCTAGATACAATACACAAGATGTACCTGGTACGCTAATCAGCAGGGAAGCAGCCAGAGGACTAAAAAGCTCAGGAAGTTACAAACATAACTAATATAACTCCTTTAACTCTTGTACTGTTATTTTTTTTCCTTCAGATAATTTCAGTAATCATAGCATGAATTCTACAAGATTGCCACTACGGCAGCCATAATGACAGTACAGATTTAATATTCCAGCAGAAAGTACTCCCCTTTTTTTATTTTCTTTTGAGAAAGAGGTTTTCACTAACACAAAGTCAATGAACAGTAACCAAGGGTACACATAGTGCTTTTTTATGGAAATAAGGTATGGCAGAAAAATAGGGCTGCCTTCTTCAAATTAGAGTTCACATAAAATACAGTACTTGTTGGGGGGGNNNTTTTAAAAAAGGAACATCACAAAAAATAAGTTTTTGTGGGGGGGGGGGGGGGGAAGTACCAGCATGCTAAAATATGGTGAAATGGATTTCCATTTTACAGAACTTTATGGATGGCAACTAACTTTACTGCACAAAGACTACTCATCAATGAATAAATGAAGGTTTATGGTAGACTAAGTCAGAACAAAAAACAACACTAAGTTCAGAAAAGCAAGATCCTTCCTCCACAGTATGAAAAGGCAATATAGTGACTAAATGGTGACCAAATAATGACAAGTATCAAGACCAATGTAAGGTCAAGAGGAAGGTAAGCTGAGCAAAACTGCAAACACCACATAATTAGCTTACATTTTCTCAACTGAGTACTTAAGAGAAAAAATTAATAGAGGTTATAGTTAATCCTGAAACATAAGTTTAAGTTACATACATATTTCCTGCAGGCACGATTAAATACAAAATATGGCTAAATTCATGCAACACCATTTTCTCTACTTTTAGCTGGGAAAAACTATTCCACATCTTCTGCTAGGCGAATGTTGTTTTTTTTAATTGTGAAATGAGACAAGGTTGAGGCCAGAGGTCAAGCACAATTTAGTACTTAAGTGTTAAACTTGCCTCTCTCCTAACTCTCAAAGCTGTAGCTGACTATTACTTTGATTAGTTAAGCCCTGTTGGAATCTCAAATTCAAGGAAGTTTTAGTTTTGACCGTTTCTGAGGCCTCTGATGGACGGCCCTCAGACTTTGCAGTAACTTTAAGACATTACTACTTCAACACCTTTACAAACTGCTTGACAGAAGCCAACCTGGGCTTCTGGCTCACCCACTTTGAGTTAAGTTTTACACACTAAACTTTAATTGCACCAACAGAAGAGGGAGCACACTTTCACTTCGGCCAGTTTTTAAGAGGCAAATAAACTCTTCAACCACACTAACCTATTACTCACATTCAAAAACTTTACGTAACTAATTCCTACCAAAAGATGAACTCTACCAACAACCCTATTATAGGATGTTTTCTTTATCAAGGAAAAAAAACAAACACGACGAGGACAGCATGAGTTTAACATAAACATTTCCACTAGCTTCTGATTTAGGCTAGAAACTCAAATTTGGATAAAAAAAACAGAAGTTGCACGCATCCTGTCAAATAAGTTTTGGTGTTCTCTACCATTTCATTAAGAGACCTGTTAAAGCAATGTTCAAAGTTATTCCTGTGCACCAGTCCTTGCCTTCCCAGAGCAGCCTGACACTGGAGAACCTTTCTTTGTTGCTCCAGTTCCAAGCACCACTACAAGACAGAAAGATAAGCTCCTAATTTTGCAATGTTGAACTTTAATGGGGATAGGTATAAGGAAATCAACAACAGCTTTCCAAAAACTCAATCAATTTTCACCCTACAAGAACAGTTTGCATAGCAAAGTTTGTATGAACTGTTCATTTTAAACTGAATCATTACTAAAACTGCAAATAGGGAAATCTAAAACTGCACTTAAAACCACAGCATTAACTGCTGACTAGTTAGTACCTACTTGGAAAAAGCAAATCTCAGATTCTGCAGGAAAGTGGTAGAGGGCAGGCATTTCTTGGTCAAGCTTCATTTTAACAAAGTAGTTTTCTCTACTGCATTAACTGTATAAATCACCACAGCTATTCTACTCAGTTTTCCTTTCACAATTTTTTTCTATTTTAGGACTTTGAACAGGTTACATAATTTGTTGGTCTGAGAACGACCACGGTAAAAGACAGACTTCTGTCATCCTAAACCTCTTGCACTGTGCAGAGCAAATTCTCCTGCAGTTGCTTTAACTATGAAGGAACCAGCATGCACTAATTTTATTGCTGGATAAAACGTATTTCCCCTCTCTTTTCGTGCTGATTAATACAACATTTTAAGTCCTCCCTACCACATCAGAGTAGCTTTTCCACCTTCTACCATGCAGCAAGCAAGAAGTTAAACTGACTCGCCAAGTACACAAGAGTGTACAACAAGAATAAGAGTTCAAAATCACTTTAAAAGGATCACAATTTATGACACTGTTCCACATAATCAGCTGACTGTAATGCGTCCAGCAATAGACAGGCCATTATGATCCATTCATTTCAACTGGGACTCTACAGAGAGCTGGAAAACATACACCATTCCTTATAAAGCATTTCTATCCCTAGTTGTACCTTAAAAGCAGTCTCTGATACCAATTGTACCAAAAATCCCCCAAATCAATGCTCCCCCTCAGAAGATACAGAATTTGCATCAGAACTACATAAAAAGCTATTTTTCCCCAATTATGTGATTAACATGTTACCAACCTACAGAAAAGAGGCAGTTATGGAATGTGGAACTTCCAAAGGGAAAAGTCAACCTCCGCATACTGAACCACTTCTAAACACTAACACAATTTTCACCTTCATACAGGAACTGCTCAGAAAGATGCACTTCACAGAGCAGCATGCTTATGCTACACCAATTCAGAGGAGTCGTAACTGACACTGTTTGCCAACAACAGCTGTAGGACAGGATGAACAGAAGGAACCTTTTAACTTGCATCAGAAGAGCTCAGAGGGATTAGAAATCAGTCATTGATTTTTCTGTCTTCCACATTTAAACACAATATAATGTGTACATCCCTCCCACTACAGAACAAAAAGCAAGCAGGCTGCTAAGCATAGTTACGGCATCATCATCACCTAGAAACACTACGGTCCATAAAACAGAAGTTTTAACCATTCCCAAGTTTGTGCTGGATGTAATAATCCAATGGCGAAATCGGTACTGGTATTTGAGGTTTGCTTTTATCACCAGAGCTATCATAACCTTCTCAGTAGTAGTTACTTCCTTGCCCCCTGCCCTTTCCAGTAACATGTAAACTTTCTCTAAAATTGCCTGTGTACTGGAATTAAGCTGAGACACAACTATTCAAATCAAGTGCAACTTCACTGGTATCCTCAACTCACTGAGTGGCTCAAGTGTGACCAGCTTAAGGACATGCGTCTCTCCCTCCTATTTGAGCACTGGGTCCTGTTCATTGGCTAATGCTGCTCGCTTCTCAAAGTTGTCTGCACAAACTTTTCCCCTCAAAAACCAAAGTAGTTCGAGTACCAATTTTTTTTCTTGTCGAGAGGCATAGGAAAAGGAAAAGTACCTTTTTTCTTGAGTGAAGTTCTTAAAGAGTTACAGGTGAGGTTATATTTTCAACATGAACTCTCATTCATCCCTGCCCGCCC
>VYZM01007773.1:20296-50767 GCA_013398915.1 Dromas ardeola
GTGCAGGGAGCTGCCGTGGGGTGGTGAGGGAGAGCTGTCCCCTAGACGGGGGACAAGGCACGCAGGGCAGGGTAGGAGCACCAGCGAGGCTTCCCTCAGGAGCAAGGGCCGCCGGCAAAGAGGGCAAGTGTGGCAGTCTGTCACCGCCTCCTTTGACAGGCTGGTGGCTGGTGTTCCCGGGTGGAGGAGGTGTGCCACCGAGGCACTGCGAAGTTGCAGGAAGCTAGGAATGAACATCTCCATGTGCATAGGCTTCTCCAGCTTCACTGGAAGCAGAGAGAAAGGCGTCATTTTTTTTTTTTTTTTCTTTTTTTTGCCTCATAAATACTAGGTAGGAAGGGGTTTTGTTCTCCTTTTAAAAATGTGCTCATGTTATGCAAAGCAAACGTAATTTACATATGTGTATTATTTTGGATAATTGTAGCAGACCATTCCGTGCAGCACATTACTCCACTTTCCAGAGTGCCTTCATCACAGTGCTTGATGTTTTTCTCTCATCGCATATGAAGTCTTTTGACTTGACTGCTTACTTTCATCCAGGCTCCAGAGAAGACCCATGACGCTAGAACGGTGTTATTGAAAGTTATGATTTCACTAACAGGGAATGGAGGACATTCCAGAATATTGCTTGCAGCAGGAAGGCAGTGGAATGACTGACCTGATCGGAGAAATGTAGGCTGTCTCCTTTTGAAGCTTGAAAGGCTTTGTTGAGCTTTATACTTAAAGGGACTTGTTTTATCTTAAAACTTGCATGCTCTAGTATGACTAGCAAGCTTGGTAGAGGTATTCCTCAAATAGGTCTTTACTTTCAGCGTCATAATAAAATTATTTGGAAATCCCGCTCGTCCTCCTGTTGAGAATTTCATACAGCTATCTGATGATGCACATAATGGGCAATGTATTTCTGGATTCAAACTGAGAGGGTATCGCTAAGCTCCAGAGCTGCAAATCCTGCCAGGAAGACTCTAGCTCTCATCAAAGTTTCTATGTAGTCTGTGTCATTAAACCTTGTGATGGTAGAAAGGCACCTTTCCTCGGCAAAAGAGCAATTTATTGCTCAGCAAATAAAAGTGTTACATGGAAATCACGGGCTCTTCTGCAGCTCTGCTGAATGCTTGTTTTCAATTACCAGACGGGAGACTAGACATTGAAGTACATACAACAGGAATACAACAATTCATGTTCACAGGTAATACTTGGACATATCCATGGAAAGGGGTGAAGATAAGCTGTGCATTTTAAGTATCCCACCTAAATCTCAGTTCTGTCTTTCACTCCCCTAAGATATGTATTCAGAAGTGATGAATGTAGGACAGGTACTCCACCAGAAAATGAGTTTTGCAAGTATCTGAATTCAGTACTTTAAATTATCTTGGTTGTAGTGTAGATACACTTGGAAGTACCTCCTGGTCGGATTTTGACACGCTTTTTAAGCAGGAAAAAGATAAACTGGATAGGAATAACTCAGCTGACCCACGATAGGGCTACAGAGAAGAAGAGAAGTAGTTATTGGAAATAGTTTCAGGTAGCCGTTTGTTCTAAGTTATGAGATTTCAGACTTTGGTAGTAGAAGCAGCCTTTCACATCTCAGGTTTTCATAGATATTTACTGGTTTGTTCATATACCCTCTCTTCCTCTCTCTTTTCTCAGAGTTTAATCAGACAAATAAACCCTCGTATTTATATGTTATTTAACTTCTGAGCATCTTGCAGTATGCTTTTTTTATGAGGCTCAACATTTGTTTATGCAACTGGACAAACAGTAGTTCTGGATCTTTGGATTTAAAGTGAGGTTACCCAAGACAGCGTGCTCTGGATCCGAGTGTCTAAACTAAATCAGAAAGAAACTTGGCAGCAGATCCAAGCATAGCAGTTACTGGAATATGTTATCATTGCATTTGGTCTAAGATACTGAAAGCACCCAGGGAAGACTCCCAAGAAACAAACCAAATCCACTGGATCTTAACTTCTCCAGGAATTTAGTTTTGAATACACCAGAAGTGTTCCAGGCTTTGTGCCATAACAAACGGTTTCAAGACGAGTTAGATTTGTGGGGGTTTTATCGTTATTTTTCTGTTCTGCTACCTGTTTTGTTCTTTGGCATTAGGCTCTGTCTCAGGTATTGCTTGTACATAGTATAATGTGCTGCACTTGTCAGTGGAGCACAGAATAAAAAAAAACCCCAAACTTAAAAAAAGTAATTAGATATGTTTTGCCAATTATTTCGCTTTCTCTCAGGATATGACCATGCTAAAATAGTCCAACATAGAATACAGACTCCTGAATACAGAATACAGGCTTAAGTGTGCTTTTTTTTTTTTGAACTTGTCTTCCCTCCTACAGTTTTACTAAGTTGCTTCCTGCCAGATCCAGAATCAAGGAATAAAAAAACCCCTCTCTTTGCAAAACCAAGCACCAGTGCCCTGCAAACTATTGGGAAAACGCATTTCTTTTATCTACAGGATCCTTCCCCCCATCTTTTTTTTTTTTTTTAATTCTTTTAGTTAAAAATACTGTTTGCAGCACGAACCTCTTTGTCTGCGTAAGCACATGTGCTTAGAGTTGTTACCAGCTGCTCTGCCACATCCTTAAAAAGTCCAAAGTACTGTATTCAGTGAAGTAAACAGTGGGTTGGAAGAACTGTAGGCAGGTAGAGGAATGCCAGATGTTGGGACAAGAAAGAGCCCATTCGCTTCACGTAATTAGGGTATACTTTATCAGGGCAGTAATACTCATTTATCACAATTTCATGGCAGAGGAACCGTGACTGTGAACTTTATCCCACGCGTTGGTATATTGCTCCCCATGAACTGGTCAAACCTTGCTTCTTGGAGAATAGAAGTTTGAATCTATGAGACACTGGACTCCTTTCAAGAACTTCAAGAAAAGCTTTCAACAAACCTGATCAAAAGTTCAAGGTTTTGATGACAATAGGAAGTTTTTAGAGTAGAAACAATTTCAATGCAAAAGGGAGTTACTGCTCCTGTAACTGGAAACACTTTTTGTCTTTAGAAATGGATTTAGGTGCATCTTTCATTCGCTTCCTGAAATGAGGAATGGTCTTCCAATACCACGTTGTATGCCAGGACAGCATAAATGGCAGTACTTGGTATCTAGGAGGCAGCTGACAAAACCAAAACGTTGGCTTTTATCTCCTGTTAAAAATAAGCTAGAAACCAGGGCAAGTCTTCATGTTAGAAAAGTAAAGGGATTTACAGGACTGCATGTGTCATGGCAGCGTGAGTTCCTCAACAAAAGGTGGGGGTGTTATCTATCATCTGTGCCGTTCACGTGCAATTTCTCAATGGGAACTTCAAAACTGACACAACTTCTGTATGACCAGTGATTTTTATGATCTACAGAATATTGTAACATTCTTTAAGCTAATAAATAGAATAAGATCGTTGACTTAGAGCAACCTCAGAGAAAATTCAAAGCTTCAAATGCTGCATTTATACAGAATAGCAGCATGAACCAGGTTAGGAAGAAAAAGGGCTGAGAGAAAATGGAAAGAAGAGCTGCATCTCGGTCAAGGAAGAGCAAGCTGCTCGAAGAAGCTGCTGTTGGGAACAGCTTTCGATCCTGGAGAGGAAGCGAGATATTAAGATGTTAAACATCATCTCTTAGGTGGGTGCATTTACCAAGCAGAACTGTAGAATCATAGAATGGTTTGGGTTGGAAGGGACCTTAAAGATCATCTAGTTCCAACCTCCCCCTGCCCTGCCCAGGGACACCTCCCACTAGACCAGGTTGCTCAAAGCCCCATCCAGCCTGGCCTCGAACACTTCCAGGGATGGGGCATCCACAATACGGGTGATTTGTTCCCTCAGATAATGGTAGCAAAGTCAATTCTAAGTAACAAGATAAGAACACTTTTCTAGTTACATCTTATTTTTTACTTAATAATTGTTTCTGCATCTGGTGTCAAGATCTCTTGCCAAGAACAAGCGTGTGACTTTCATGTTTAAGCTTTCCTCATGTTAAGGGTGAACTCAGTTGAGGCTGACAAATAAGTTGTAAACTTCTCCAGCAGTAATGAGTCTAGGTGAAGTGGTGTGTGGACGCCGTGTCTTAACTGAAATTAATTTGGGAATGTCAGCATCTGAAAGGTTTTCTCTGCCAAGCAGCAAAGATTTGTTTGAAGTCTAAAATCACTAGGAAATTCCTCCTTGCAGGTGTACCCTTTACTTTTCTAAGAAGGAGGAAGAAACAGAGACCTTCTAAGTGGTCACAAGAAAATTAAACCCACCGAATTACCAAAGATAAAATAACCTTTTAGCTAAAATCCTGGAATTTTCTTGTCGATATAAAGAATAGCTAAAAGGGGTGTGTCAGAAATAAATACGGAAGAGGTTTTTGTAGAGGACTACCCAGTAACACGCACAAAAAAAGGTTTTTTTCATTAAAAATACAAATATTTGGAAAGGGAGTGGAATTCAATGAACTGGTGAAGAAGCTTAAACTGAGGACCATCACATGTTCATTGTGCCTAACAATGTCACTTAAACCGCACTTAAACTGAGTTTAAAACTGAATAGGAGCTGCCTTTGGAAAGAATAGATTTCCTTAATGGTAGCTCTTTAATGATTCACACCTGCTCATTTAACAGTGTAGAAACACCTAGATATCTACAGAGATTGAGAGGGATTATGTGCTCTGGAGAGCTGTCGCTCATTTTTTCCCTCATTTGCACCGTTTCTTTAAAGATGCTTGCAGCATGGGATGCTAATCTGGGATGAAAAGCCTGTTCCATCAGGCCAGCACCCCTGGAGGCAGCCGAAGACTCCCAGCCCGTCTGAAACTTTGGAGCCAGGCTATTGTCTTATCTCTGCTGGTTTTAGTCTTCCATTAGTAATTAAAACTACACAAGAATATATGAGTCACATTTTCAAGCAGCTCCCCCACCCACCTGTAACACCAATAAGAAAGATGGGCCGTGTAGGGAATTCTCGGCTTGAATGGCAAATTTCTACACGAAAAGCTGTAGTAATGCTGTTAAATGAGCTAAAAGGGTCTGAAAGTAATTCTCAGCGATACAAAAGCAAACATGCCATAGATTTGCTCTTGCTGAGGGTCTCTCTTGTGAGTGCTGACCCAGGACAAGACAAACACTCGCTCAGTGCCCATGAAAACGGAGCCGGTCAGACTGCAGGCCAGCCTAGCCTTGGTCACTCAACACTGCGATATTTTCTGCTTTTTAGTGAAATACCAATGTTTTAATAATTGTCAGAAAATTATTTCATTTATAAAATACCGTAATATATTAAAAATGAGTATAGTTACTCTTCAGGAAACAACCGTCAAGCAATGTTAGCCCTCCCAAAAAGGAGAATTACATATAATACATATGTAGATTGCAAAGCAACCTTCTAGGAATCATAAAGACATACAGCATCATATTTGGCTGCGACCTTGGAGGAATTTTACCTTGGAGGAATTTTCTTTATTTTTTTCTCTAGTTCCTCCTTCGACCTTCAGACCGATTTGACAAAAACTCCCATTTCCTGACCATTTTTTGCAACGCCTCTCAGCACTTCGGAAGCTGCTTTTACTTATATAAAAGTTCTACATCTAAATAAATGCACATTATCACAGACAGCTGAGGGTGATTGCATAAACAAATTACCACATTTTTAACATTCATACAAGCTTACGATCGGAATAGTCAGAAGCATACTTTGCATGTGCAGTTCAGCATTTTCATACTTCCATGATTTTATTTCCAAGCCAAATTGCCTCCGAAAAGCAAAGCACATATTCATCACTGAGAATTAACTACGTACCGAGCTTGCAGATTCAACACAAAGCTGCTTTTGAGTTGCCACAGCATTAAAAAAAGCATCTGAAAAATTACTTATGAAAAACAATTTCCCATATGTGAATAATTTAAATAGACAAATGGAATTCTATTAAAATCTGTTTTCTTACCACCTTGAGTTGTATTTTGAGAAGACACGTGAAATTTAAAGATTTTTGAGTATATTAAAACAAGTGTAGAGCTAACGATTGTAACAGCAGAGCGTATGCTACATTTCAGAAACGCTTGTGAAAACAAACTACATTTTCTGTACGACAGCTCTATTTCAACTGTCATTTTCCTGGCCTTGAAAGGATTCCCACTTACATCGATAAGTAATTGTTCAGTCAGATTTAACTTATACTGAATACTTATCCGAATGCTTCCTCGCCAGTTTAAGAGACTGAGTTATTTCTTAGTGTCGTGCTGACTTCTAGTCCTCCGTAGGACTTAGCATATTTTACAACCCTGACCAAATCTTGCCCAGAGCGCCTGCGAAGCAGAGCAGGCGAGTAACCCTCAGAGGTGGGGCGAGAGGAGGTAGAGGTACGCGGAAACCGGCAGTACTTTGGCAGTGCCTCGTGGTAATCCTGTAAGGCCAATCGCGTCAGTGGGTAGACGGGAAGGGAAAACCCTCAGCAGGGAAGGAGAACGTGCAGAAATGAAAAAGGGATGCAGCCACAGAACCTGTTTGGGAGTAACTGTCTAATCTGAGCGGGAAGTCTTGTAAAGCCTGCCTCAGAAATCACTTCGCTGGGACCTGAAAACAGCTCTTCTGCCTTTAAACGGTGGAGAAAACCACCCTTGTTTTACACAAATAAATAAGTTCCCAGTTGGTTCAGTGATGACTAAGTTCAGCACATGTGGCATCATGAGTAAGTCAGACAAAAGTAAGGCTGAACTTGTAGGATACCAATATTATGGTAACCATTAGTATTGAGAACCTTCCAGGCAGTTTAAGACCTGGTTTAGCGTTTTTTGTAATTTTGTAATTTAATTTTTGTAAAGTTTTCTTAGACACAGCTGTCACACATGGGTTGATATTCAGAGCTACATTTACTTCATGTGATATGAATTAATTCACCAGCTCTGCAAAGCAGGACGTCGTTTTGTCACATAATGGCTACCCCATATAATGGCCTCACCCACTGATGTGAGGTGAGGGAAAGGTTACCAGTAGCTTTAGAGTCATAATTATCCCATCACACTTAAGAAGGACAAAATTGTCAAAGAAAATTATGGCTGTTACAATGCACAATGTAACTGTTAGAATTGAAGATTTTTTTTTTCCTACATGACATAAAGCACCTCAACATTATTACATGTATTCTTAAAATACGTTATTGTATATTCTATAATTCTGCATTGTTGTGTGCGTTTTTTTCACGGGAACTGGCCACATGGAAGTTGCTTACAGTGATCAAGGAACAGATGGTGGAGTCTGAGGCTCATCACTCTTCCCTAGTTAAGGGCCAGCTTAAAGTGTGGTTTGAGGACTCCAAAACAGCAATGCAATTCCCCGGTCCATGAAAGGTGCAATTCAGAGACAACAGCAAAGGTAGTATCCCAACTTTCAGTTAGATTTAGCTGTATCTGAGAACTGCTAAAAACTATCCCGTAGCATATTTCCTGTCGAAATAACTTAAGTCTCAGGTTCTTGAAGATCTACTTGTAAAAACATTTTAAAGACCATTAATTATTTTACTGCACTTGCTCTTTTAAATCCTCTTAAATAATTACTAAGAACAATATACTGTGGAGCAATTAAGTGCAATATGATGTATAAGTATGAATTAGAAAGAGAAGTTCTCTTTATTTGAAGAATACACTGTGTCTTCTCAAAAGTCACAGCTCTTACTAAATATAGATTTTTATTTTTAAATCTATAAATAGATGCTAGTGTAATTCATCAATTAAGCAAGACCCATAAGGAATTTAGGAACTGTCCCTTGCCCAGAGATGTGAAATGCCTGCTTTATTTGTTCCAAATGAAAGTTTAAACTCTACAAAGTCAAAGGTAAGCTTTTGGTGCATGTCTTCTGAATGTGATTACAGGGAAAAAAAAAAGAAGAGTTATTTCAAATTCTGCAAGCAGCCTCGAACAACTGGACTCCATCAATCTTTCTGGGATGCTGTAAGGTTCATCTAAGAAAGAATGACTGGGAAGTTTTAGCGCCCATGACCTGGATCTTTTACGTTTAGCTGAATACAACAATATTGCAGTTATACAAATGCAATACATACATTTCTAATGTCATATACCTAATTTAAACGAATAGCGTAATACAGTATCCATAAGGTACCTGTTAAAGAAGTTGAGAATGACAAATGATGAAAAGTAGCCATCAGTCAGCATTAATAGAATGTTTTGGGGGTTTACGTTGTTCTGGCAGAATGGAGGATCCAACATATCCCTTGAGGATCCAGATACAGATGTAAAACAGCGCCAAAAAAACGCTGCAGAGAAACAGACCCGTAGTTAGCGAGGATAAGAGAGTCACACAGAGTGATCTGCGTAAGCTGGAAAACTGAGCCCATTTGAAAAAATATGTATTTTTTGTAGAGCTAAAGGTAGGCTGTCTCTTCCGAAGGGTAGGCTGTATCCTGGAAAGTACCAGTTCTGGAAAAAACCTAGATGTCATATCACAGTTGAGATGCAATTTAATGCAAACTCCCCCTGCGATAATATGGTAAAAAGGGTGAATGCAGTCTTTGAGTAGACATGTAGGAGAAAAGTAAGCAGCAGTATGGAAGAGCATATCCCAATGTCACAGACAGTGATAAATTATGCCCGGTGCTACATGGCCATGTTTTTAAAAAAAATCTGTTGACGAACTGATTGCCAGTTTTCCAGCCTGGAAAATATCCTTACAAGGGATGCTGTCTTCAATACAGACAGAGGTGACTTGCTTGCAGTTTATGCATACTTAAAGATGAAAAATAAACCCACCAAAAATGAAACCGAAACAAAGAACGCTAGGCTTCAGTGACTAACAGCAAAGATGAACATTGGAAAGATCAAATATTAGAAAATGAGGCCAAACAAGCTGAATTTAGAATTAAGATACAATTTCTAAAAGAGCAAAGGCGATTTAACCATTTGAATAAATTTCAAAGTAAAACTATGGATTTTTCGCCATCCGCTGTCAAATTAAGACTCTTACATTTTTCTGGCAAATATTTTCATGGAAATCCAAGGTATTGGATTCAACACAAAGACTAGCAGATGAAATCTACCATCTTGCAATATGTGGGGTCAGGCCAGATTATCTAATGGTTGATTAAAGACTTGATTTTAATGGTTGCTGGTGACGCTTTCATGCAATTATCTTCTTAATCAGTGATCACATGAATAGATGAAATGGGGAGAGGGAAGTCTGGAAATGAAACTCAAAAAAGAGTGACTGGAACTTACTTCTGGAGATAATACAGGGAAAATCTGGTTAAAGAGTAAACCAATGGGCAAAACCCAGATGCGTGTTCCTTAATGTATGTATAGCTCCCCTCTAGTGAAGCTACATGTAGCAAGAGCTATACATGTAATTGTTCATTTTGTGTCTTACTAGCTAACGGCCAAATTCCTTATTCAACCTTAGACAACTTTCTTATGAAGACCAATGAGCAATCGTCAAGCTGTGGGAACCACATAAACCTAAATGCCTGCTACAGTCCGCCGAGTTGGAACACACAACGTGACTTTTCCTTCACAATCAACTTGCCACCCCCAGTTTAGTACATTACCTGGCTCCAGCTGTTACTGCGCTCAGAAGTTGTATGCTGGATTCCAGAATTAATCCAAGAGGGTTGCTGCTATATTGGATCAGTTCAGATGCTGGCCAAAGCGGATGTTATCCTGGAACTCACTTGCAGCAACACACAGGACAAACGTCCTCCCCTGCAGTGTAATTCGCTTAGATGTTATTGGCATAAATGTTGTTAAGGTATTACCAAGGTTAATTAAAGGTCATCTTCCTTATCTATCAGGAATGGGTCGGCGCCCAACTAAAAGCAGTTACACGCTGTTTTGGGTTTGGCTTTCTCTACCAGTCACTATTGATGATACGATTGCTACCACAGTACCTTCTGTCCGTTCTCTGTAGCTTATTTTCCAGAATCAGATGCTTATTCAGAGCATAAGAAATAGCTGTATTTTCCATACTCTTACTTGAAATTCTAATGATGCAGCAATTTCTTTCTGCCGTAGTCTCTCTTCCACTACATTATCTGAAATGCCACTGTTTCAATTTTATGTTCACGTACTCCCGACCCAATAAACTTACCTGTTTCCCTGACTCTGCACATGCATTCTTCATTGCCTGCTTCTTCTGTATACATCACTTTTGTTGTGTTTTTTTTCACATCAACCTTCACTCCTAGCTGTCCTATTTAGAGTACCATAACTCCTTAAATTTCCACAGTTCAGGGAAATATGGAAATGGACAGGGATAAAAGTTTGTTAACTCTACCTTCTTTATTAACTTCCCTTTCTGTATCAGCTAAGGAAACTCTTATTCACACCACTGTTCTTTGAATACGATCTCAAATTAAACAATGGAAGATGTTCTTCAAATGTATTTCTAAGGTAAAATAAACACCAGTATTTCAGCACTTTTCTTGTTCTGCATTTTAATAGTACCTACATATCTGTTCCGTTACCAAGACCCTAAACACTAGGACAAGATGCAGCATATCTTTTATTTCATCACTGCTCAAGGCAAAGCCCTGCAGTCCCCTGTTCTTTATGTCTTAAATGACAAAAGCTTTATTACCAGTCAATAAAATGCACTGTGCTAAACCCCACATTATTTAGCGTACCAAATATGACTTTGTGACTCTAGTGAATAAACATGAGGTTTTCAAAAACTTCTTCACTGGTCACGGACAGAGAATTAGTCCCCAAGCCCTTATACTGCAATGCCATCACACTTATTTCAGAAGATTCTGTGGCCAGGAGGGCGAGGGAGGTGATTCTGCCCCCCTACTCTGCTTTGGTGAGACCCCACCTGGAGTACTGCATCCAGCTTTGGGGCTCCCAACACAAGAAGGGCATGGACCTGTTGGAGTGGGTCCAGAGGAGGGCCAGGAAGATGATCCAAGGGCTGGAGCACCTCTCCTATGAAGACAGGCTGAGAGAGTTGGGGTTGTTCAGCCTGGAGAAGAGAAGGCTCCGGGGAGACCTTATAGCGGCCTTCCAGTGCCTAAAGGGGGCCTACAGGAGAGATGGGGAGGGACTCTTTATCAGGGAGTGGAGCAATAGGACGAGGGGTAACTGTTTTAAACTGAAAGAGGGGACATTTAGATTGGATATTAGGAAGAAATTCTTTACCGTCAGGGTGGTGAGACACTGGAACAGGTTGCCCAGGGAAGTTGTGGATGCCCCATCCCTGGAAGTGTTCAAGGCCAGGCTGGATGGGGCTTTGAGCAGCCTGGTCTAGTGGGAGATGTCCCTGCCCATGGCAGGGGGGTTGGAACTAGGTGATCTTTAAGGTCCCTTCCAACCCAAACCATTCTGTGATTCAACCAACATGTAAAATGGTCTGCAATGGATTTGGATGCTCTTCAGCTCTCCTGCAGGTTAAGCTTCAATAAAGGGAGTAATTAGATGCATTTAACATCTGCTACAAAGCCACCAACGTGATTTTTTGAAGCTTTGTACCAAGACTTTTAATTGTATTCTCTTGTTTCCAAGTTAATTAAACTGGGAGGGAAAAGAAAAATGCCTTTTACCAGTGAAACGTGTTTTGTAACTGCTTTCAGTGAAAATACTGCTCCTTTCACACCTCTTTTGAATGAGTGTAACATTGCCCCTGCCCCTGTTGAAAGGCTCTCTTATTGTTGCTAACATGATGGATCAGTTTTCTAGATGTAAATGCATGTAAATACAAGTAGCCACAACTATCAATGTACTTCCAGATACCTGAATGATGATACCCACAGTTTTTGCTTAAAGCAGTGAAAACACTGACATGTTATATGGCAGAAAGGTGTGTATGTTCCATATGCACCCAGCCTCCTTATTTTCAGCAAACTACCATAAAATTGGGACCAAGGCCATTGGCTTGCCTTCAACTGATTACTGTATATGCATATAACACCCAGTCACAAATCTGCCCTCTTCCACAGCAAAATGAATATACTATTTCAGCTTCTGCAGCATGAAGCAACACAGACCAACAAGACGTTCAACTGTAGATTCAATTAAGAGCTTTAATCAAAGCACTGACAGTAGAGAATACAGTATTCTGAGATTCCTCCCCCAAAAGATAAAAAAATACGTTGTAAATAGTTTACAGATTTACAAAATGGAAATTTTCCTTTTACAAATAATATACAAATGTTTTTCACTACAAAACTTATAATACATTTCTATATTACAACTGTGGCCTTCTTTTAGAATTATGTATTCCCTGAACTGTTCTCCTTAAAAAACAGGAGAGTATAGTAAATCCAGAAGTATAACAAATGTATTGCTAATGACGGTGGTAAATGCTGGAGAAAATTATTCAAAACATCCAGTTCTTTTATTCATCAGATTGCTAAACTAAATAGATTACTCACATGAATTATATTAACATGAATAAATGTTTTGAGTGTCAAACCTCAAAGCAAGATTGAACAATACAGTCAGTCAAATCTTCATGCTCTGAAAAAGATGGTACCATCAGGCTTTGCTTCCAACCTAGAAAGCAAATAAGCCACTTTGCAGCTTGGTCTTTTGGGTTGATTAACGCTCATCTATAGAAATAATGGTAAGAGAGAAAACAACCCTTATATTAGAAAAATAAGAAATGAAGGTATTAGTTATTGAGATTCATCCAGAAAAGCACAGTGCCCAGAATATGGTTTGTATTTTACCCCAGACAGGTAATATATAGAAGTCTTTATGTATTACCTGATACCCTAGTACTGGCTTTTGGTTGTATCTGTTATCCTCTCTACTTGCCACATACCATCACTTGCTGAAGTAGATTTGTCTCAGTCATTTAACAAATTATTCTTCTCCAGAGGCCAGAAGACTTGCTGCAAAAAAACGCCACAAAGCAGGCCAGTAACTCCTGTGGAGAAATCTGGGGAACATCTGAGGAGCACTTTGACTTCTGGACAGTTGGAATACTACTAAAAAAATGAAACTTTGAACAAGGAATAGAGAGTGGGCCAACAGAAAAAGTACCAATAAAGCTTTAATAAAAGAAGAAACTTGCTGAATATTTTGCAATCTCACTGCAATACACTGTTGCTCAGCTGGGTCAACCTGCTCGATCGTCTCAAGTCCTGCGAGGAGGGAGATACCCAGAATGCACAGATGAAACCAAGACCCACATCTTACAGCCACACACACAATAGTGACCGACCTGGTTCACTTTGTGATGCTGACTTAAACAGGGACTCTGTTCTCCTTGGCCCACTTTTTCATGATGCGCACAATGTATTCTACCTGAGAATTACCAGTGCTCTTCAGAAGATGCAGTACTTCCCGTATAGTCTCTCTACAAAGGTGAAAAGCAAAGATTTAAATGAGGGTAAGACCCAACTGATACAATAAACAACTACTCGCATCCAAACTATTTTGCAAAACATAGTTCTTGGACAGAGAGGTCCACGCTTTTGTAGAGCTGGAGCAGTTAAAAATGCACAGTAGATGAGATCCCAGGGGACAAAAAAAAAACCAAAAAAAGAGTCCTGTATACAATTGCAAGAAGGAGATAAATTCAGAGTAAAAAAATCAGCAAAATGTAATTAGTTTGGAGTTTAGTGGGCGCGCATGTATTTATATATAAATCCTTACTCTTGCAAAATAATTCCCCAGAACAAAGCAAACTTTTTTTTTTTGTCTTTAATTCTACTTGCTAGTCTTCAGTATGGCAGCATCTAGCTTAATGCTGCCAAAACACCTTACACATCAATACAAATAACGTGGAAGTGAACATTACCAATAGGATAAATCAGTATGAAGCTGCAGTTTGCCAGATACTTTACAGGCAGAACTTGTACACATGTTGAAAACCAGGCAAGCTATGTGTGTTTTACTGCATCTACTGCAGTAATTGCTAAAAGGACACTTGAAGGGTGCAGTAGTTAATGAGATTATTGCAGCAGAGAAGGGAATACAAGGAAGGTGTAGAAGCCAAGATACACACCTAGCAGTCATGTACAAAACAGCAACTCTGGCCAGGGGAGAATGGCCATCTGGCATCGCAGCAGAATACTCATGAGGGAACAGTTCTTAAATACAGCCTCACCACTCTCTCTCACTCTCCCATCCAGTGAAATGGGCCAAAAGCAAAATTATCAGTAACACAGATGATTTCCTTTAAGCTTTCATCAAGTAAGTATATTTGTCTGACATAGACAGTGTCTTCAGAAAGCAAATTTCAGTGAAAACACAGTCTCATCTACTCATTTTTTAGAGAAATTGTGTCCTTCCTACAGCACTGAGTAAATGTTTCCTTAGTTCAGTTCTATGAACCTTAAAATGTCATGGGACAGTTTTCCATTCTTATGCCATCAACGTGAAATGAGGTTCTTTTCCCTCAGTTCATGTACATACTACATTTATAACTTGGCTCTTCCTAGTATAATGACTAAGGTATTTTTGTTTCCTTCAGTTCATAGCATTCACTGGTAAATTATTCTCCACCATATAGTCTGTACCTGTTGGTGTTGGAAGATACACTTCAAATTGAACGCTGCATATGGAACCACTGGCCAAAGTGTCTATTCTCTGAAAGGTCAATAAAGAAATGGAAGAGGATACGTATTCCTAAAGCTAAGATTATGATTCTGGTTTACAGCTAACTGGAAATAGGAAAAGAGCAAAATAAATTCAGATACAACACAGAATACTCACTTTGCTTCTCGGCCAGCTATGATCATTTGAAAGACACCCACGCAAGCACCCCTCTTGCCTTCCCAATATTCAGGATTACTGTCCAGTCTCTCCAGAACATCAAACGCTTTGGCTGAATAGTAAAACTGACGCATCTGCACAGGAAGTGAAACATTATTCCCGACTATATGACCATCTTTCAAAAGGGGATTAAAAAGTTTGAGCTCAGTTTTCTGAAATCAGCAGTAAGTCATAGAAGCAATGTGCATTTTCCTGTTTTTCTGCAGGCAGAAAGTGACACAGAACAGGCACATTTCAATTCTACGTACTAGAGCACAATAAGGTTCTAGAGTACAGTAAGGTTTTGAGAAGAATATAGGCAAAGCAATCAACTGATTTAAGTGAGACTTAAAATGGTCTAGAGAGAGATTTTACGTAAGGTCTGATTGTCAACTTGCTTCCACAAATTGCAGCTATGGGAAACACCAGAGGCATAGCCCCTTGCTTGAGCAACAAGAGTTTTAGGGTGAGATGGTGGATTGAATACTCGGAAGATGTGCAAAAGCTAATTTGCTCAGTTTTAGAAGAATGCTTTTGAGATCACAGGGCAGATTTTCTGACCTTCAGTTACGTGTTTCTTAGGATTTTTGAGAACATGTTACTTTGTCAGATACAGGAAAACGGCAAAAAAGAATGTTACAGATGGTATGTGGATATTGCTGCTCTTTGGAGAGCTTGGCTGAACTGAGAATTATTGGGAGGTTTTCCAATAGGACTCAGTTTACTACCTTTTCTCTACAATGGCAAGTTTGGTCACCGTATCACTTATAAGCCTATGCTAATAGCTGCTAGCTCTAGTGTGTTCACTTGCATTAGGCTCTGCTGAACCAGCTCCATCAGCTTTACACCTTTTATCTGTGTTCTGCTCTTCTTCTCACACTTGCCATCTTAAAACAGTGAACTACTAATATTTGCACAATCACAAAATTACAACCTGTCTTTATAGTCTATGTTTAATTTAAATTAAAATCTATACCGGTTTCTCCCCAAATAACTTCAGTCCACCTTCTGGTTCTGGCCAACACATTCTGAAAAGTGGATGGCCTGTGTCTCACCATGACACTTTTCCAAAGAACATCCTTTTCTCTTTTCACTGAACTGCTACTCTTCTAGGTCCCAACATGGTGCAAGCATCCTTGTAGATGGCAGAGAGGATGCCGGATACAGCATCCTGTTAATCTTCTACTGAAGTCTTGCACAGCAGTACTCTGCATAGGACAACCGCTTTTTCTTTCTCCTATAGTGCCATTTACAATCCTCTCAAAGATGTTTTCTTTCTATGCCTCTACATCCACTCTGCAGATGAAGCCCTCATGTTTTCTTTCCACGCTTTGCAGAACAGCAAAAAAACTTGAATCAGAGCTAAGTCTCACTGTGTACAGACACCATCTGAAGAGTTAGATCTTAGAAATTTAGGCAGAATTGCAATCGGCCTCCCAAGATCTCTTCACTATTAACATAGCTTTGTATAAATTAGAGTTTGGAGGGGTGCCAGCAATGTATTAGCATGGAGCATCAGAATGACTAAACACAATCTAGAAGCTTAGTACAAGTAAGGTAGCATTTATTTTAACTTGTTCTAAAATGCCCAGAGCGTCCCTACTAAAGTGGACGCTGTGTTGTCTAGCTTGACTTTTAAAAATGTTAGACAGCTTAGTCTAATCTAATGCCCCTAAAAGTCCTCCTCTAGAAAAGGTTCAAAAGAACTATTATGTGTTAGCAGGGATCCCGCTGTCAGCAGTTAAGCTCACTGTTTTTTCTGAGTAGTTTTATTCCTAATGACTACACGCACACTGTGTCTCTTTGCCCCAGTTGGGCAGATACAATAGTAGTTGTGGGAATTCTCTTTCCGTTTCCTTGTGATTAACAAAGGAGTATCTCCCATTGCATTAAAAGCTTTAAGGAAAAAATAACAGTCCCAGAAAAAAATGCATCGTGAGGCTCCTCCTGAATCTATGCTAGATTATTATTTTTTTGCTTAAAAGTTTCTTGTAATTTCTGCCAACAATGAATCCCTAATAGGAGAAGAAACTGCTATAGCTATTGACAGCTCAAGCATGCAGTAATTTACCAACATTTTAATCAGTGGGTTGTCTACCAAGAAGGCCTGTAGGTTAAAATACTGACTAATCCTTGCCAACTCATCTACATTATTAGACATCCTGCTATTGTAAAAGAAAGTTTGATAGTGATGACAATGATAGAAAGTACCAAAAAATGGCTGTTGGTACAATCACTGAATTAACATGCCATACACACAGTTCTAAAGAGAAAACTCACTTTGTAGCAATCATTTGCAATGAGCTGCAATAGGTTAAAGGACTCCCCTGAGGTCTCCATCTTCAGATAGAGCTTCCAGGCCAACTGTGGTTTCTTATTCATAATATCTGCAATAACAACAAAAAGCCATGATTGCGAGAAGAATATGGCATGCACAATATTCAACGACAGGTGGAATAAATGTTCCTAAGTTTCTTTCCTTAATGTAAACACATGCCTCACCCTGTGATCATGAGGTTGGGAAGGGAAACTTGTCTTTATCTTCTGCCTTAATAGTGATAACAAGCCAATTAATCGGAGAATACCAATGTCAAGAGGAATAATTATGACATTTACATCTCAACTTATATTTCACAGATACAGCAGTAAGCACAACTCTCATTATTTCAGATGTTATTAAGGAACAGAATGAAAAGCATTAGAGATGTTATTTTATGCAGGACAATGAACAGTGGCAATTCATTTAGATGGTGAGATTTAGGATTATGTGTTCTTACACACAGAAAAATTTTAATTGGCACTGAACTGAGATCTTTAATACTTAGTGCCCACCTCAGTCTAAACATTCAATTCCCTTGATTTGTAACAAACCAAAAGAGGGGGGTAAAGCAGGGAAGTAAAGCCCCTCCAAGAATAACAAAGCTTGTCGTTAAGCATCCACTAGAAAAAATGTTGCCAAATTCATGAGATTTTGCGCTGGTTTTAAATTTGCCTATATGACTAGAATTTTTGCTTGGCTTTTAACTTTAAACATCACTGCTATACACAATTAGAAATAAAAGAATCTGAATCTTCCATCTCAGCTAGTGGAAATTCTACTAGGGTGTTTGAACACAGAGTTCTAAAATTGTGATTATTTGGAGATAAGAACCCATTCTGTTCAATCTGAGGTTGATATTGGTAATTCCAGACTCATTCAAGTACTGTGAGAAAAGAAAATGAAATTAAGCATTCTTTTCGTTTTCAAGTCTTACCAGCTACTCAGCAGGGACTGCTCTTGTGCTCCTTCAAAAGAAGGCCTGTTGTTGAATGGGTGGCTATCATCAACAATAAACACGTAACATCAAATCACAGGATTTATAGACACTTCTCATTTAGGAGGCAGCAAGACATCAAATCAGGTTTTTCTTTCATCAGCTCCAGATACCATACACAGTGGCAAACAGCCAGGTCTTAATTTCCAAATACCAACCCATCTATCTAGAGAAATGGTGTACTGTGCTAATTCAGTGGGTTTTTTAACTTCTCTTCAAGAAGAATTTGGTATAAATAGTACCATAATATTAAAGAAAAGATGTTGTCCAGCATCCAAAAAAAGATGCATCTCTGTTACTTTTTGCCCTTTGGAACTATTTCAGCATTGAATTGTTTACGATTCAATACCTAATCATACTGTGACATGAATGTATTATAATGCTTTGTAATTTCTACAGCAGCTTTCATCCAGAATAACAATTTACATACTTGACACAAAAAGATAACTACATTCATCACTAAACAGTTGTTTCTTCAAAGAATTCTAGCAGCTGTTTGGAAATGAAAAATCAAAATTAAGACAGACACAGAAGAATACAGCAGCCCTTCTGAAACTTCAGCAAGAATTCAGAATGGGAAAAGGCACACTCAAGAATAAATAGCAAGTTCTATAAAAGAGCTAGAAAAATTTTAATTGATAACACGGGGTTAATTCTACTTATTGTATAATAAGTAGCACCTTCAAAGAGTTCTGCATCTCCAGATGTACGTCAAAGAACTACTATAGCACAGAATCAAAAGGATGAATGCTGCCTACTGAACAACCATGAATTACCTTTGCAATGGGAGTTCTCCCATCAAAAAAAATAATCACATAAAACATTCACATATAAAACACAAACACAACCAGGTACCACAGCTTAATGAAAAAGGAAATAAACTGGCACATCCTAAAAAAGAGTCCTAGATAGGCATCCATAGGTGTGATGCGCCTGTCTGGGAAGATCACATTAGAGATGTTGACCACATCTGCGATATAGCATGAAGTCCCAAAATGTACATATTTGCATTCCAAGTACAACTACAGAAAATTGTTTGATAAGAGAACATTTTTGTATTGAGGCACTGTAAGGAAAACAAATTAGCCTAGGGAGCCTCAGACTTGAGTCGTTAGAAAAGCACACCTCTATACTATTTTGCATTGTAGCAAATTGCGGCATTGTAGCCGTATCTGTACTGAGGTGCATTCTGCAACATTTTAAAAACTGATTCAGAAAAACTAAATAAAATTTGCTATGGGATATTAAGCATAGCAAAAGTTTTCTGCGTTCAAGGAAAGAATAGAAAAGTTTTTGGAAGAAAAAACATGCTGGAGATTATAAAAGACATCCCTCAGCCACAGGAGTTTGGACAACATGATGAGTAACGGTAGGAAGAAAAACACTGCGTATGCTTGCCTGATTCTCCTCTTCCCTAGACATCTGACATCGGCTACTCCTGGAGGTAAACAGATGCTTGGGCCTGACCCAGTATGGATGCTTCTACTTTGTGTTTTACTCTGAACATTTTAAGAGTTGTAACTCAGTCTTTTAAGACAGAAAAATCTTCACTCAAGCAACTGAGTAGACAATTGAGAAGAAGAAGGTTCACTGGTTAGGACAAAACTGCATTGACAGAACTACAACAGCGTTGCACTGAAGCAGTAATTGCTTACTAAAGCCAGACGTATGAAAGGTGCAATAACCACCCACGCTGTAACTAGTGCCATCAGCTTTTCACTTTCATAGTCCTGAATCCACCTACACCATTAAATTCAATTAGGAAAGTGGATTGCCAAGACTGATGCAATAGAGGAGGATCTGTATTCTGCAATGTTGAGAGTAAAGTGACTCACAGCAGCGAGCTAGCCAGCTAAGGTAAACAAAATCATTCTTTATCTTCTCACTCTGGATCAAAAGGAACACCTGCAGGAAGAAGGAAAAGAAAAGATTATACATGCACGTACTTTTAAACAAACATAAGGCAGACCTGCCTCGTTTCAACATGCAGCTAAGGCTTAATCCACATGAACAACTGCTTCATGCGAAAGAATGCAGTGTCAGGGCATCTCTCTGTATCGGGTAGGTGGAGGATTCAAACAGCGCCATGCTTATCGAGGGACTTCTGCAGCTTCAAAACGCCAAGCTGGGCGGAGGGTGCGGCCTGCGCTGAACAAGAGCCAGTGGGCGGCCATGCAGCAGAAACGGCACAAAGGAACACTGGGCCTGTGGGAAAAGCTATTTGGAATGTGCTTGTTTAGAAAGCAATGCAAGCAATTACATTAGCGTCTTCTTGAAATACCAGAAGTTTCACATATAGATGAGCCTTTCCTCGCCATACATGTCAGAGATCATTCCAGGGCAGCAATAAGCCATTTCTAACCATTTTGATTTCAGTAAGGTGCCGAGGCAAAACATTCGTCTTTTGTAACTTACTGTACAAATACAGGTTTATTACATTCTACATCTAAAGGGATGCGTGGGGGGAAGTTATGCTTTTTAAAATGTACTCCGGCTTTACTCACAGAAGAAAAAAAAAAAAGCTATTTATGCCTCTCTGCAGGTATATTTGTAACTATACTCAGTTGCCACTGGCAAAACTCAAAATAGCTTTATAGAAGCAGATGTATGTACTGGAACAGTGAGTTCCACAAATTACTGACATTTTTATTGGTTAGACGTTGCCGACCCTCTAATTTTGGGGGTGGGGCAAAGAAAAAAAACCAGCAGCATTATCAGTGTACGTAGTGCTTTATCATAGGTTTTATTTCATTATGTCCAGGGAGGTAAGCTTTTTAATAAGTTAATAAGTGCTATATGTGGAGATATTTTACAAGTTTATGAGGCACTGGGGAACGGTGATCTTCATATGAAAGTGTCATCACAGGCAAAGATCAGACATCAGCACAGCGTAATCAATTTAATTACATAATCCTGTTATTTAAACACGTCAGCTACATAACACAAGTTTATATACAATCATTTGTAAGAACATAAGAGGAAAAATGTGGATTAACAGCAGTTTACACCTTTGTGTTTGTTGCCTGACTGCAGCTAAAGCTTACTTAGAGCACTATCATTTTTATCAGCATAGCTTGCTAGCATAGTTTTAAGATAATCACCTGCATTTTCATTAAACTAAATTAAGGTAGGTGAGTTAAAATATATATGCATGCTGACACATATATATATACACATATATATATATGTATATATATAAAATATATATCCATGTCATGGGTATTTTTCTTAAAGAGAGATGGAATTTCAGGTCACAGAAATTGAGGGGGTGGGTGCTGGAGGGGAAAAAAAAAAAAAAAAAACAACCACACAACAAAAAACCCCAGGGGGCCTCTGTTGTCAAGAAACCTGAAGAGTTAAAAAGTTAGAAAGTCATAAAAAAAAAAAAAAAACAAACCCAAACCAACCAAACCTACATGATTCACTTTAGACTACGGGGTTGGTTTTGGTTNGGTTGGTTTTTTTTTTCTGGCTTGTCTTCTTTCTGGTCTTTTGGAAAATGTTGCTTCCATCTTCATAATAGCTATTTGCTGTTGCATATTTTAGTTGTAATTAAGTTTCTACTGCACATAGACACAAAAAATGCTGTGTGTAGAAGTTAATCTCTTCCAGCTGCATCTGGATGATGCTGAATAAGATAGTGAGCACTTCCTCTTTTCCTCCCACAATTCCCAGAGGATGAAAATTTTTTTTTTTAAACACAAATTTCTAGGGACACCTAGAAGCCCTTAACTATTCAGTGTCTTTTATTCAGCATGCCCTAGTCAATCTGAACAATAAGACTGCCCGGGATCCCAGACAAAGCATAGGAAATCTGATTAAGAGGGCATTCTTTGATCAATTAGAGATAGCTGCAAGCACTCTTGTGATGCACCACGCAGCATGACTCCCCATATACCTCACATTACAAGATTAGCAAGATAATCTTTTCTGAATAGTGTTCACTGAGAGTTTCAGTTCCTCTAAGAAGGGGAAGATGATGTTCCGCCCGCCCAACCTGCTTATTTTCAAGGACATGAAGCTCTGGAGGGAGAGAAAAGGAAGGAAAGAGAAGAGTATGTGTGAAATGTCTCCATTGTTGTTTTTTTAAAGAAAGTAAGTACATACCTCTTCAGCCTCACTAAAATTGCCCATGGCAGCTTTGGCTTGGGCGTAGTTGAAGTTAAAAGTGTCATCATTGTAGAAGTAACTCTGGAAAATAAGCCACACAGACAAAACTCAAATAAAGGAAACAAAAAACCTCCTTCCATGGTATAATAACATTAAAAATATCCCCCTCCATAAATCTGAGTCAGACTGTATCAAGACAATGGGAAGGAAAAAGAAAAACCCACACTATGAACATACGGCATTTATAAACAGTGGTTAGAAAATTATGGACTGGCTTTCCATCCTACATTCGTGACTACAAACACAGCTGGAACATTGCACAGTATTAACCATGAGAGATCTGGAAAATGCTCCAAGCTCAAAATTGCAGTGGCAGCTTTTGTGGGTGTAATTTTCACTTTGGGCATGTGAAGTCATGCTGTGGTGCCATGGTCTCTTTCACCTCCCAAGCACTTATTTCACCACTAGAATGGTAAACAAGCAGTTGACTCCCTAATGGCTTAAGGAGATGAACAGTTTATTTTTCCAAGACTTCTCAAGGTTCAACAAGAGATCCTGTGGATCTGGTTATGTGACAGATGCTAGTCTGACACGCTGGATCACATGATGGAGGTGGAGCTGCAGCACTGGGCTGTAGCCAGGCAGCACACTGTGTAATAGGACTTCCTTAAGCTCAAGCCTTGCTTACAGGCACCCTTCTCTCTATCTGAAGCACAACACCAAGCTTTTCTCTTCCATAATATTAGACTGGACACACCTGGTTCCTGACAGATCAGGTTGATCTAGCTGTATCTTTTCCGAAAAGCTGCATGGGCCAAAGCAGGAAATACTACTCTAGGTACAGGTTAGCTTGATGTTTGGGTTTGACCCAAATAGCTTAGATTTGATCATGGTTAGATGTCCAGATTGAAGTATAACTCAGATGACCAAAAGTCCACATTCAGCACTGTCCCATACTGCTGCACAAATGGTAGACCTGATAGAGATAAGGTGGGACAAAATACCACAGCTATCACCGTGGATGGGATTGAGGATCCCTGTCCAGGAGAGGTGTAGTGCTTATGAAAAAGAATGGGAAACAGCAGGGTGGTTTATCCACTATAGTTACTGTAAGAAAAGCCTTCCTGGGTGCATAACAGCAGGGTGTGTGGAAGAAGAAATGTTTTTCCTTATGTATCATCTAGAAAAGAAACAGAACTTGTGTAGGAAGATAAAACTTTTGTTTTGTTCCCTCATTAAAGAGTGAGGAGCAGGTAAAAAGCATAGTTGGGACTATACAAAAGATATGGAAAGCAAACAGCAAAACCCTTTCCCAGTGCTCTTTATCTTCTTTCATGGTGTAGGGACACTTGAGGAACCTCTTCCCTTCCCTGTCACAGGCAGTCAACAAAACGTACTGACCCAGCCCACCCATACACATCAAGCTACTGCCTTGAGAGGAGAGGTGGCGGGTTGTCACCATTTGCTGGATGTCTAGGTTTCACCCAAATAGTCTATGTTAGGGTCCAAACGCTGGCAAATATAGCAAGCTATGCAAAAGCATGAGGTTGAACCAATTGGGTGAATCTTAAGCTCTGTTTGTGAAAACATTTCAGTACCCTTAGGGTGAACTAACTGGTTTCACCATAGGAGAATTACAACACTTTACTGTATTCTTCCTCAATGATAGTTTCGTGTGAATCAGCACAAGTCCCAGGTTAAGCAAAGCTGGTGAGCAAGATGCTAGTTTTACTGTATGAATAGTTCCTTCTGTTCAAATATCCCCCATTGTATTTTTGAATTAAAACAGAAAAGAAAATCTGCCAGTAACCAAACTCAAAAACTCTGTCATTCTATCCTGGCTGTATTACTGCTACAGACCAGACCTGCTGCAAAAACAAAACCAGTAGAAATGAACTAGTGTTGATGATAGTGCACCACATTCATAGCAGCTAGATACTTTGTTTCTTTTTCCTTTTTTTTTTGAACCACATTATATGTACTGGACTTCGCTCTTTTGTGGTCTTCAATCTTTTCATAAAACTAACTGTGCTCTGAGTGATGTCCTTTTCAATGAGATGCTCAGATACCCAGTCGACCAATGAAGCATTTGTTGTGGCCAGAACTCAGATGATCCTGAATTAGCTTGTCTTCTCAGTTAATCCTCAGTGTTATAATGTCACCCTCAGGGGAGCTGGCAATACATTTATTATAAGGTGTCCTTTGAGACATTCTCATGCCTAAAGCAGTTTTAATCCATCATGGATGAAGGTGGAATATCATCCAAACAGTCTTCACAGAGTGCACAGCTCCACTTAAAGAGCTGCAGAGATTCTACTGAAGTTTATTCCTGTGAATGACACACAAAGGTGACTGTAAAGCCACCTAAATCTTGCCTTGTAACATAGTACAGGAAGAATTATTTGCACCCCTGTGACCTGAAGAGAAGGGGAATGACCCAAGCAAATCTGAGGAGTAGCTAGTCTCAGCTGAAAAATGATGATAACGATCAACTACTTCAAAAGGAGCATGCAAGGAAAGTGGTAATAGGCAGAAAACTTTTCTCCTTAGTCCTTGCTATTTATCAAGTGCATTATGTCTGAAATTACCAGTATTTATGATTCCCTTCAAGAATCCATAAATACATATTTTACTTAAGCTTAATCATTTTGCAACTTGCTAGATACAATCTATAAAACCTTCCAAACTTGCAACCTCAACCCTACCTTGAACTGGATAATAAGTTCCATAAACTGTGTTTTGAGAGGGACAAAAAGCATTTTCTTAGAAAAGATATTGTGAATTTGCTGCAATTCCGGCAAGTGGTACCTTGTTTTTAGCCTCTCCTAATACAAATGGAGGTTTTAAATCTACCTTGTTTATTCTAATCCTTATTTTGTATAATTTTATTTTCTTAACTTCCCTCTACAGCGAATAATATCTATCTTCTGAATCTCTTAAGACAATATTTCAATTTCTAATTATTCTCTGAATCACTTTCCTTTCTGCATTTGAGGGGGTAGTGGCCAGTACTTCAAATAACAGTACACCACCGTACAATGAAAGGCATCAATCTTTCTTTATATTGAATTTTCTTTATTTAGCTTAGTACTTTGTTTCACCCTTATAAATGCATTCACATTACAACTATGAAAACCAAGGGAATATTTTTTTAAAAAAGTATTATCTTTGCCTAAATATGGGTCAAATCAAAACAGATATATGGTTACTGATACCAAAGGCATGTATATGTGGACAAGTGGACCTGCAAGCTGAGATCCATATATATATATTATAATGTGCGACAGTAGTTCTACATACTTTTAGCAAAACAGCTAAGTTTTTAAAACAAAGCAAAAAGCAGTCAGATAACTCTTCCTCTCTCCTGTGCACACATAATAAAATCATTTCTCCCAAATCTGATAGGGTAAGAACACTCCTTCTTCTAGTTGATAAATACAGCCAGATTGAAGGCTTGCATACCTGTACTTGTTCATTATTTCTGCCTCCCTCCTGACAGTTTTTAAACATTAGATCTATTTCTCACCTATATTTCCCTCTGCATGGGCTCTTACTAACATCTTACAAAATCACATCGAGTATTCTGTTCTCTTCCTTTTCGCTTCAGATTTTCTTTCCAACGCTTCCTACAACACTTACCTTTATACCCTCAGAGACGCAGACTTGTCTCACCTAATTCCCTCCAAGCACTTCTCTTGCCTCATGACTCTGACCTATCCCCTAATCACTCTATTGCCCACTTTCACCCTCTTAATTTCTGTTTAGTGTCTTGTTCATTTTTGGCTCTTTCCTTTACAAACATTACTTTCCTTTCCAAAACCTTACTTTCCAATATTAATGACAACTCTATTTGCCTCCGCAGATGCTACTCTTCTCTCTCTCTCATTTCTAAGCTTTCTCATGTACCTTGGAGGTGGTGTGTAATCACATTTAACTTTAACCTTTTCAGGTTAGAACTAGTTGTTTAAGAACTTTTTAAAGGAAATGGAAAGAGCTGGGCATTTCTATGGGGTGAATCATTCCATTCTAACATAAGTGTAAGAAATGCACAGGATTTCTGGAAATTACCATCTGGCCCTGTTCGCTATAGACTGAGACCAGATAATCAGTTACAACTAGAAATCTGCCTTTCAGATGGCTCAAGTTAGGCGAAACAAATCTCACTGTTAGTTTCCATCTCTCATTTTCTTCAATTACACACACGTTCCAGTTTGGGGTGGTGGTGGGGTGTCTCTTCATTCCCCTACAGTGGAGCCATTCCAGTGGTTACAGCCATTTGGGATTTCTTCAACGATCTCTTTCCAGACAAAGTTTAAAAACACGACACCTGCACCATTTTTCACCCACCACCTGCTTTTGTCACCACTACAACCACATATTTTTCTGTAGATCTCACCCTCCTTAGAACATTGTAGTTGTGCTCATCTGGTGTATCTCCCTAATAATTTCTTTTGAGATTCTTGTTCCTCTGCCTACCAAATATAGAGTTCTTATAACTAGTTTCAAATCACTGGAACAAGACTGCAGTCACTTAACCCTATAATCACACTCCAGCCTCTCTCTTTTTCCTCACATCTGACTTATAACTGGATATCTGTAAGTTATATCCATTTTATCCACTGAATACTGGTGATCTCATAATGCTGCATTATGATAACTGCAAACTCCTTCTCTTACTTTGAAAAATGCAACATTGCCTGTAGGGTACGACTCAGATTACTTCTGCAAAAATAATACTCTTAGCTTACTGCTTTGGTAATACTGCCCTATCTTAGCCCTTCAGTGACTGCTTTCCCTGTAAAATATAAGTGTTACTACTTTCAGAGTCCTTCATGTCCTATTTTCCTTACACGCTCTTGGTCTTTAAAATGTTGGCCCCAGTTATTAACCAGTGACAATAATCTCCATTGCTCATTAGGTAAGTCTTAAGAAAGCATTCGGGCTTTTTCTCCATGCTGCCCACCCCATAAATATCCACAAATTTTTTTCATTGTCTTCCTTGAATTATCTTCCTCATCTTCTGTGATGCCACCCGGAAGCCTGATAACAGTTAAATTGCAAGTGTGATGAGACCATCATGCCCCCCATGCTGCACACTGCTATCTTGTAAACTGCTTCTTTACATTTTGATCCATTTGCTGTATCGACCACTTACATCCCACTGTTGTTCCTGTGTTTTGTTGTTACTGTTGTGTTTCTGTACCTTTTTATGTTTACAGTGTCTCACACAGAGTACAGTCTAATTCCATAAGTAGTGATTCCATGCATTAGAGTATTACCAATAATAAATAATAATACTAACCTTGACTGAGTTGAGATAAATCAGGACATTACCAAACTGTCTAAGAAGAAAGAAGCAGGAGGACATGCACTGTCTCCCTGGAATGGTATCTAAAATTCAAACGAGAAACGCAGATTTGTAGAATTTAAAAATCACATGGTCATGGAAATTACTGCCAAGATTGCTGGCAACTATGAAAACAGCTAACTTCTAAAAATAGTGTAATTGCCTTTTCAGGCAAAGGACCATACTAGAGGTTAGAAAAACTATTAGATCATCTTGTCAACTTTCTCTACAGCATACAATAACTATTGCAAGACTGCATTCAACAGCAAATCCTACAGAGACAAATTGTTTAAGTAACAGGCCTTTTCCACAACACAATTCACGTAGCATAATTTTACTGTGAATTAATCTTACTCTAAGGAAATGACACTTGATACAAAGCCTGTGTTTATTATTCTAACCTCATCAGCCTTTTTTCTTTTTTCTTTAAAATTATGTTTTTTAGTTATCCTGGAAATTTTAGTTCCAGTAAGAGAGTAAACTTGATATTCTGAAAATATTGTTATTAAAAAAATTTAATACACACACAGGAAAAATACTTAGTGATAAAATATAATGTGAAAATTAATTTCCATGCATTTGGGATTACCACATTGCCCACAAGTAGTAAAGCCATAAAGAAGATAGGCATATCAGTTCAAATGAGTGTTACTAAACTTCCCTGCCATCTGTGACATCATAAACTTTGCTGCCATCGTACTATGCTGTCATCTACACCGAAATTGTCAGTTGTGTTACTGAAAAAAATATTTCAAAGCTTTTTTAGAGATTCTGAAGTAAGATTACTATGACTAATTTTTGTTAGACCCAACTAGCAGAGATTGGTCAGAGATGGATGAACCCAAGTAGCAGCTGGGAAGGCATAAGCGCAAGTGATGTCAAATCATTACTATTTGACTACGTCAAATGATCTTTAGAGAGCATGCTGCACTCTGCAGTTTGGTAAGGTGACAGGAGATAAGATCCTAAGGCTACCAACAGCCCTGAAGTAATCAGTTCCTGTAGGTTCGTTACCATCAATTCATCCACATTAGAAAACTAGAATATCTTTTCTGTATATAGAAATTTCATGTATCTGAAGACGAATATTTTGACTCCATACCACAGCACAAAATATAGCATTACTCTGGAAAACTGTACATTCTCCTTTAAATAAGGCAGGGTAGTAATTATGCCTCAAAAGCACAACATAAAATCTCAAAATATATTTCAAAGGAAAGCAGAATATTCTCATTTTTTATCTTTTAGCAGTAGGAGATACTAAGCTTGGATGTCCTGTCATTTCCATATAGAGACAATCCATCCTTATCTACGTCTGAACCACGTCATTCAGTTCTCCAACTTAAGAAAATTATTTCGTTATTTATGAAGTCTTCACTCGGGAGCAGAAACTGGCCTGTATGTTTATCTGTTCTTTTTTACGTGCAGGCGTACTTACGACACACGTATGCCTTGACATGACAATAACAGAAACAATTTTCCTCAGTGTTTCTCTGCTATTTTTTTTTTTGTTGTAACGAGAATGCAGGTACCTCAAAAGTGATCCTTTTGTCTCACCTTCATAAAGTTAATAAACTCACAGCAATATATTTTAAACAACTTTTTTTTTTTTAAAAGTGAATAAACATGCAAAGAAGACTTAAAACTGAGAATACATTTTCAGTAAAAATTAATCAGTCACAAAATATTAGAACCAGACTTTTCTTTTCCCATATATGACTGGTGAATTTCTAAGTTTCAGTATTTATTCTTCTGTCCACATTTTGGCAGAAAATTTTGTTATCCCAGCATACCGTCCTTCATATACTTTTAGTGAAAGATTTCATTAAAAAAACAAACAAGTAAAACATCTGTAAATCTCATACAACTCAGCAATGAATACTTCTAGTGACAGGAAAAATAGAGTTTTATAGTTCTAATTCATCCTATGTGACTCATGCAGGAAGAGGAAAAAGTTCTCATTTTGAAAAATTACTTAGGGTGACCTAAGAATACCTCTAAGAAAAGACTGCACAATGTCCGGAAAAGATGTTTCATGCCTCCCACCCAACACCAGATATGCCTGACTCGGTCCTAAAAGACGATCACTGAAAATGAAGTGGGTGCTTTTCTCCATTATGCTTCCAGTGCTTTTAGGGTAGTTTCTAAGACTTATGTTAAGCACTGCATTTAATGGAAACGTTAATGTTCATTTACTTTCACTAATGTTCCTTTTGCCCTGTTTCCTGTTTAACTTGTCTCAGAAATCTGATCTGTTTAATTTTCCATCCAGTTGAGACCCTGGGAGAAGAGCATGTGAATTAACTATAAAAATCTAGTGATAGCCTCCTCAGTTCCATCTTATGTCATTGGGATTAAAAAAACAACAGTAATACAAGCTGCTGTTCTGGGTGGTATTTATTGCTGCCAGAGGGCCAATATTGACTATATTGACTCCTACATTGTAAGCGCTTCCTGTTTCTTTTGGGGTTTTTTTGTTGTTTTGGGTGTCCCTATATCTCTTGAAGTACATAACTTCCAACATGTGTAAACGTATTAGAAAGGACTGTCACTTTAACTCTGTTTGCTCTATGTTCCTTGAACCTTCAAGCCAGAGATCTAACTAAAAATAGCAAAGGGCTTAACTGATGCCTCCAAATTACTTTACCAATACATGACACTGTATTCTTCCTAAACTGTCTGTTGCTGCTTTTTTCTTAACGCAGTCATGGGATTTCTACAGTTAACAAGGGCAAGTCAGAAAGATAGGACCTTGTTTTGAAAAAGTATTCCACATCTTCATTTTAATGCATTAATTTTTGATAATTCACATTAAAATCAGGAGCCTTGTAGGCCCAGTTGCGAGCAAAGACACAGTATAGGATTTCCTCACTCTAGCAAGCACAACCTACTTTTGTATTATAAATCTGCAAAGCAGCTAGGTAACTTGATAAAGATCTTAAACAGACAATCGAGTGGTACTAGCTCCCTGCAAGGATTGGCACAGTGGTAAGTGCTGAAGCATGACTTACATGCTT
>VYZM01007780.1:6281-17911 GCA_013398915.1 Dromas ardeola
AATCTATCAATGCGCAGTGAATACACTCCAGAAAGATACATTGATATTTATAATAACCACAAAACTAAATCAATATTTTAAGTGTAGTTCAGAATAGTTCAGAACTCTCAAAATCTCTTTCTCCCTGCCTTTTAAACTCTTAAATCTATGTCACGTTACTTTCTATACATAATATTGAGACTCTCAGAAATTATATCTCAGCATTAAATTCTGTGGTATATATTTTGTCTGTAATAAGTTAGTCAGAAAAAAAATAGGCAACTGTGCTATAAATTTAAGTCTTTAGTATCTGAAACAATCTGAATAACTCTCAATTCAATGCTCGTTAGAGGAAGTATCCACACTATAAAAGCAACCGTCAAATGGTACACTCACAGCTGTAGTTTTCTAAAGAGAGCTCTACAGGTGCAACTTAGATATACAAAGGAGTTGAAATTGTTAGCACCAGCTGAGACAGCAACTGCTGAAGCAGAAAAGTAAATCCCCACAGAAGCAGCAAGAGAAACAGAGAATCCTAAGATAAAAGACTAGAGAATGGGGATCCAGGGAGAACCAAATATGGCAGAAATTAATAAGGAGAGGCCGAAAATGTGTATAAGAAGAAGACTGAAAAGTCATCTGTCAATTGAAAATACTGTGATGGGGAAGGGTGAAAGAGATACTAGAAAATATTCAAGAAACAGGGAGGGGGGAAAAGGAGAAAGCAAGCAAGTATTAAAACAAACCAAAAGTAAAAGGGACAACAAAAGGACAAAGAACTGCTTAAGAAAGATCAGAGGGAATATGCTGACACAAAAAGTAAAGCAAGAAACATACTAACTACTGATGTCCAAGGTCATTAAGAGCTACAGCTAGATACCTTTAAGCATTTCTCTGCTTACTCTGACTATGGGTATAAGGCTGTCCCAGAAGTTGTTCTTGGCTGCTGCAACAGGAATGTTTCTGTCCTACAGCACAATCAATGAAAATCAATTGGCTGATAATTGCTTTGCATCAAATTAAATTATGGAGGACTCCATGGCTCAGAGGGTTGGAAATGAGATGTGGAGCCTTTCACCCCTAGGTCACTGCTACAAACACAATTCAAGTCAATAATGACTAAGCGTTGTTACTGTTGTGTTAGTAAAAAAAAATGATTTTAAGTTCTCCTAAAACACACCTTTACTGCTTTATAACCTCAGATCTTTGTTTTGCCAACCCCTGAACAAAGCTGGATGAAGCTCCCAATACCTCTCACATGACCTTTGTGCTGCCTGTGATTACAATCTATGTATTTCCTTTTCAAGAATACTGTTCTTATCCTTTCAATAGGTTACAACCCAAGTAGTCAGGTTACTTTTGAAACCAGTTTCAAAAATTAAAGGCCATAAGATGCCAAGTACATACCATGAGACCAAAATTATGTATAGTATTTCTTTTAGGCAGGATCATACTCAAAAATACAGAATTTCTGAGCATTTTCTTTCATTCTCACCCCCTCAAAAAAAAACAACAGAAAACACCACTTAGTTGTGCTTCCCTGTTGAGGCATAAAATCAAAACAGATAATACAACTTCTTGAAACCACTAGCTGATGTTAAATGCGTTTTTTGTTCATCGGAGACTAGAGTTTGTTTTCATTTCAACTTAATTTATGCATGTGTTCCTGTTTGCTAGTTTGTTCATGATTTGAACAGATCTGACTGAATTACAATACTAGTTGAAAAACACCTTTGCTGTCCAATAATGTGCTACTCTGTAGGTCAAGAAAGTTTTAAACCACATGCTCCCATGCATTATATACTATTATGACTGCAAAGCCAACACTGACTCTGTTTCGGTTGATGGGAGCTACAGATGAAAACTCACTGTTGTAAGGTCAATCCAGATAGGCAGCTAAATGCCACACAGATGCTCTTCCCTCCCCCAGCTCTCCCAGGCAGGATGGGGAAAACAATCAGAAGAGCAAAAGTTAGAAAACTCATAGGTTGAGATAAAAACAGTTTAATAAAGTCAAGAAACCGAAGCCCCAAAATCCAAAGAAAAAACAAAACTAAGTGATGCAAAAAACCCTCCCAAATGCTCACCACCAGCCAGCTGATGCCCAGCCAGTCCCTAAGCAACAGCAACCCTGGCCTAAAATAACCATAATATTAGCATGAGTCAGTAACCTCTAATACAGAAGTAATCAGAAAAAATGGATACTGATATCCATAGAAGAAGATTATGTTGATGGAGGCAACCAGAAAAAAGGCTATTATAATGTTTCTCTTCAGCTTGTTATCCTCTAGGCCATAGTAGAAAATATTTAAGTACAAAAACTTGCTAGCTGTGTTTTCTCCCCTCTCACTATTCAGATGAGTGAAACAAGGCTCACAACCTCAAAGATTTCTAAAACTCTACAACAAATCCTCAGAGCCTGCACCAAAACATAGCTTCTGTGGCCACACACATTGCCCTGGACCTATAGCATGACATTTCCTGAGAGCTGTGAAAAACATTTCTTTAGGCAGTTTTATATCTTTGAAGATTACAATTGCTCTAAGTAGACTGTGAACTCTGCTTTTGACAGATAAAAGATAATTGGATTTGATTGTGAAAGTAAAGTCTGAACAGTACCTCTGATACTGCTGCCACCTAAACCTTCATCCACATACATACCTGAAGTCACTTCTCTGGTAGTGGCATCCTTTTATTAAAATGCACCCTAAGTTTTGTTTCCAATTATATTCCGTAAACTATTACTATTTTTAATTATATATGGAGTTTCAGACTCCAGATTTGACTTCATTTCTAATTTAAATTTCAGCAGCCAAATACTTTAGTCTGTTACTATCAGCTCTATGATACTCATTAGCATCACTAGCGTAAGTATCACTAGCATAACAAGTAGACTGATACGGACAGCCACATGCAGACAGATTTGCTCCAGAAACTGGAAGACTGAGACATGCATGTTCAGAAGATCGAAGGAGAACATGATTCTGGTAGATTACTTTTTAAATAATGAAACTTAAATTCTCCATCCTGAAACTCAAAACTCGAGAGGAGCTCTATTTCCTAGAACAGAACAGGTGGCCTCTGTGTTTGAGAGGGATGGTCTGAATAATCAGATGTTCTTCTCCAACTCTGTTGAGTAATCTGTCTTCAACAATTATGACATTGTCACACGAGTCTCTTCATTCTTGAGGAAGCCACATCTCCATACACGCTCGAAGACTGGAGTTTTAAATAGTTCACAACAGGCTATGAAAATTAAGGTACTAAATGATTAATTAACTGCTTAAGGAACCTAACAGGTTGCTCATAAGCTATATCACAGTCTAGTCAGATTATTACTGAACATCTACAAGTCCTGTTCCTGATGCCTTTAACATGCACAGAACATCTATTACTCATGTACTCTTCTTAAATTCCTGTATTTATAAACACTCCCATAATTTGGAGTTTTATTCATTTTCTTAGTAAGATTGGAATAGTAATAATGCTCCCCACTCCCCCAAAGAATCTTTTTACAATTTATTATTCCAAAAATTGCACAGCACTTTACAAGTGCCATGGCTTGGAAAGTGGGGGTGGGGGGGAGGCTCTATCTGCCACAGGTATCATCAAAAAAACCCCATTTCTTTCTTTCTATTTCCCTTTTCCTTCCTATATTCTGGCAATGAAGAATGTACACCCTCTCCTCTGGACAGTAAGGCACCTCCTTAAATAGCAAACTAAAGAAACACACCAGTGCTTGTTCCATCCTTGAGTACACTTAGCTTTACTCAAGTACACCGAATGTGTTCTCTGGAAAGCAAAACAACATGCTTAGTATTTTCAGTGTTGCAGACAAGCCATAATAAAGGACCTCATTATAAAAAGCAGTCCTTCTGTAGCTTCATGCTACAAACACTCCGATTAATCTACCACATTATGAAGTAGCCACTCTCCCCACTATTGTAGCAAGTGATTGTCTTCTTGGTTATGACATGAGAAACTGACCGAGATAGTTAAAGAAAAGACAAAAAAACTTGTCAAAAAACTTATTCTCAAAAACATTATCAGTTTCTCAGTGCAGTTTATATAGCATAGTCACAAAACCCTTAAAACAGAGAGAGCGCAGATCATCATGGGGGTAACAAGCAGCACAAGGAACAATAGCAATATCTTAAGCAGGTACCTTCCGTCAGGAATCACATCCCAAGGAGCCTCAACCTCTGTTCAAGAAGGAACAATCCTCACAGACCAGTAAAATTTTGTCAGCAATACCGAGAACAGAAATACTCAATAGTTTAAAAGTGACTGTTGAAAACTATGTTAGCAGCACACTGATACTGATTTTCAGTTAGAGAAACAGTAAGAGTCATCCTTTTATACAATAATATAGTGATTAGAGCACT
Source organism: Dromas ardeola (assembly GCA_013398915.1). Classification (NCBI taxonomy): domain Eukaryota; kingdom Metazoa; phylum Chordata; class Aves; order Charadriiformes; family Dromadidae; genus Dromas; species Dromas ardeola. The sequence goes on from VYZM01007780.1 coordinate 10,646, forward strand.
CATCTGAAAGCAGGAGTGCTGATTTCCAGGTCACGGTCACTCTGAAGCCACTTCTTTCTAGGAAGAAGCTGTAAGCTGCAGAGAGGACCAGGAGGGGAGATCTTCCACTCCCACCACAGCATCTGGGTCACTGCACGCACAAAGGGATCACAGCCTACAAATCACACCAGCCTCAGCAATTACAGAAGCTGTCTCTATTGCCTCATGAATTTTGTATTGCTACAAAAGGTCCCAGCTTCAACTGTAGCGATATCCAGTTTCCCTGTCCTAGCTTGGCTAGGAGCTTGGAATACATTTATGGAAGCAGAGAACTGTACACACAGACAGCTTCTCTGTCTATGGTTTTCTGTTGGTGCCCTCTAACCACCCATGGCTTGTGTAAAAGGTTGGCGTTACAAGGTGTGTTTTGAATTTAAATTGATGCTATCAAAGAGCATTAACTGTGCTCACACCCTGCCCAAGAAGCCTGATTATTCTGGGAACTTAAGTGGAGGTAAGGTACCTTCCAAAATGTATCCAATTTACGATCTACCTCCTCCACGCAGAAAAGTGAAGATTTCCAACCTACAGTAAGGTGCTGTACATCTTGGAAAATAGGATTATTGGTGAGTAGTTTCTATTCTTGAGACTTTCTCATTGCTACAAATAACAATACTATAGGTCTGTAATACAGATTCATCATATATAATCTTCAAATTAATGCAAGAAATAAATATTTACTTTATGAATCTTCACCTGGAAACTTGAAAAATGCTGCAACTTACAGTACTGAAAAAAATATTGGTCTAATTTCTCACTGTATCTGAAAGTTAAATCTTTTACACTTATTTACTACACATTTTTTCTTCTAGCAGAGTAACTACTGAAATCATTTTTCAGCAAGCTTTGAAACAGTTTGTCATGACTTTTTAAACATACTTTTTATTGGCATAAAACACTTTGATTTCAGCCTGATTTATAATGTAGGTTTCATTGTTATTTTTCTACAGTAGCTCTTAAAAAGCCGTTTCCATTCACAGGTACATTGCCAAGAACAAAAAAAAAAAAAACAACCTTACACATAAAAACTAATGTGCCACTATAATTTGAAAATATTCGTCTCATTCACATTCCCCTGCCTCCACTAAAAGATTTATAACACGTCTAAAACAGGAATTGATGAATTCATCAGCGTCTGGGACATTTTGATCCTAATCAATAACATAATTTTACCCTTTAAATGGGATTTCAATTAAACTAGATTTTTTCCAAGTAATTTTATTTTTATCGTTAAAATAGTTTCTGTGCAGACATGCAACAGCATTTAACTCACTTCATACCAGGTGCTATGTTATAAGGGATGATAAACTACCCAGCCAAACAATTATAATACTATACTTAATAGAAGACATATAAAATTCATTGTGATGTTTCATAGGTTAAATATTAAAAAGTAAAACATTCCTTAGATAAACAACTACAAGCATAAAGATCAAGCATTATTACACAAGTTTAGAAGTCTATTTTTCAACAATGAAGAATCTAAGGGCAGCAACAGTATATAAATGTAAGGAAGAGAAGCTGGCCTGGCTCCTGCAAATTCACTTTTGAGCTTTCTCTTAGCTCTCAAGAAAACACAGGGCAAGACATTCCAGTAGCTTCCACACAAAGTTAACTGTAAAAGATTTCTTGGATGGAAGAGTCTGCCAGGAGCAGCAGAAAGGGAGCAGACAGACTATCGCCAGTCTCCCATCAGATGATACTAAATGACACCGCCAGAACTTATTTTGAGTTTTACCTCTTTTGGAAGATGGTGCTTACTAGGCTAGGCAGTTGCTGTAGGAAGTTGAAGTTGGGAATGTTTTAAAAGAAAAAATATTTTTAATACTATACAGCAAGAAATTTTAGATATAAGAAATAGAAACAAAATGTAATAATCTGGAATAAGACGAATGAAGAAGTATATATGAAGCCATGCTAAACCAGAGGGTTTTGTGGTCCGTTGAACAAATACCACTGCTGTAGGAAGTAAATTACATCAAGTGGTGTGATCTGATTATCTTCAAGGATAATTTGTCATGGGCAAACCACTGGTTCAGGTAGGAACAGACTGTTACCCTTCAACTAAGTGGCAGTTATTGATCTTTGCTGGCACAGCCTCACTGTTACATGGTTTCGCTGTTATGGAGAGGCTGCTAGCTTAATGTCTGACAGTCTGGGAAATAAAAGTAGCCCTTAGTTAGAAAAGATAAAGAGAGGTAATTTCAGGGTCTTTCATCTTTTCCAGAGCTGTACTGCTCAGAAGCCAGAAAACGTATTTTCTTTGTCTACAGCAATTAACTAAATCTTGAACATCACAGTTTTATGGATGGATAATATGTATACATAGATCCAGGGAGAAAAATTACGGCACTACTGGTTTCAATGGAAATGGAACTTCACCCAGAGTCATCGTCCTGCACCAGGACACAGACTTCAGAGCAAGGAAAGGAGAGGAGGGGGTGCGGGGAAGGAGACTATGGCTAACTATTTGAAGCCCTTCGAGTTTTGGTGTCACTTCTGAGAAGTTTCTTAATTGAATGGAGAAAAAATTGCAGAGAATTTGAAAGGAAAAAATAGGTTTCTGTAGCTTTAAGAACTGACAAAAGCCTTATGATCTTGTTCAGGGAACTACTTTACATAAATCTGCAAAGTCTCTGAGAAGCAGTATCCAGGACAGAAATCACAATAGTGATAGCTACTTCTCAAGCTCAAGTGTCCACCTTGTTTTGAGGCAAATCTCAAGACAAATACATCAAAACTACAAATCGGAGAACTATATTAGATGCAAGCAAAAACAGGACTACAGAAGCCAAGGAACAAGTGCATGATGCCACTACTTCTCACTTTTGCCAAAAAATATTTGCAAGTTTCACAGTTCATATAATTTGCAAACTGAAAGTTACAACTTGGTAGCAGGCTTGGAAATTTCACTCAGTTTAGCTTGAGGGTGGGAGGAAGCTGTAGCTCCCCTTACACTAACTATTTCAGCTCAAGAGTCAATCAGCTTCTGTTTGTTTACATTTGGAAGCAGGTCCTGAGAAGCTTCATCATACAGAAAAATCCCCTTTCCATGACAAAGAGCCAAATAGGTATGAATCCAGTCATGAATTATAATTGCAGAATTGTAAACACACAAATGTAGGTCGATTAAAATAGAGAGAAATCTTGTTTTGATATATGCCCCCCTTAGTGGAGAAGATTAATTCCTGTGGTGGACTGTTCTGAATAGCTTCCATCGTTATTTTTACACATCCACCTAGGCACTTTGGTGTGGTGAATTTAAGTCCCAGCTGGAAGATCCAAATGTATAATGACATTCTAGTGAGTTTCTGAGGCTCAGTAAATCTGGCAGGGGAGTCAGGCTCCTCGGAAAGGAATGACAGCAGATGCCCTCCGGGGGAGCTACAAACCATGACTCATCCCGGACTGCCATCCTGGGCACACGCTGTTGACTCAAGGAAAAGAGCTGACAGGCAGCAGCCACGGTTTCAGATGTTTCATTTAGATCTCTCCNCCAACTCTGCAGACTAATTATGACAAACCTGAATAATCTGCAGAAGTCAGCTTTTTAATGAGAGGGTGGGGAAAACTGTTAGTTGTGTAACATTTCCACTTTCATACAGCTAATTTTCTTCTTACAAATTGTTGTACATCTGGAAGAGATGTCTTCAGTGAAGTAGTTAATTTCATGCAAAAACTCAGCATTCCCTTCTTAGCAGTAATGTACACAGATGGCCATATACCCAACTCTATCCATCTACTTAAAGTTGTTACAAAATGGCTGTTGAATTCTATTCTTCGGAGTGATAAAATACATTTATAATAAATATGGCACCCACAACAAAGTTTTCTAGTAACTGGTTCTGAAAATAAAAAAAAAAACCACCACCACAATAGAACAAGAAAATTAATTTTCATTTCAAAAGCAGTCTCCATGCAGACTCTGACTATCCTACCACCCAGCTATTCTGCAGGCATTCAGACACTTCACTTCAATGTCTGAAAAATCAATAGCAATTTATTCTCTCTTTGGACCCCAAGCAACAAGAGTAAATAATACTGTCACCTCCAGTCTGCCTTCAGAACATGGTCACAAAACAGTCTTGCTACTATACTACAACCCTACAGAGCTCTTTACCTATGCTGGCTTTGCAGATTGTGTTGGCTTTAATAAGGGAAAAAACACGCAAGACAGCAACACAAAGGGGTCATGTTCCTGTACTCCAACCAGCCAGACTGCCGACTCGGAATTAAGAGAAAGGTTTGGCATCTGTCTTACTTCAGTTTCACCTATGTTGATTCTATTGAAGGGGAAAAAAAAAAAAGGAAATATTGGAATTCTGTTTTCCCATGCAATAAAAGGGAAATCCCAGAGGAAAAAAGTTGAAAGACAGGTTGGACCTTCAAACCTTTGCAACATTTAAAGGTATTTCTTAAATTTGTTTCATAAAAATATGAGGCTTTAAAATTCACATTCCTTACAATGCTACTGAACACGTCAGAATATTCAAAATAATCCAGAATATTCAGACAGATTTTCTTAAAATCATCAGAATTTGTAACCAACATTAAGAAATAAATTCCTATCTCATTATATGTCAGCCAGTCTCTCTCAACTGCTCACAGCATGAGGCATATCATCACAGGGACTTTTTACAAAGTTTCAAACACATTCAAATTGTTAGATACGAAGATATGCTCAGTTAACAATTGGTGACCCTGTCTATGTGTGCAAAATGGACACTTCTCTTTTCAGGGAACAGTATTTAAATGTGTTTGTATCTTTGCATATTTAATTGTCTTCACCAGTGGATGCTGTGTAAGCCTGTATAGCAGAGAAATTCTCAGCACCACCACCACCCCCTGCCCAACACCAATTCTGTTTCTTTTTAGAAATACGGATTTCCATGGATTCATATGTAACAATCCAAGATGTATCACTAGTTCATACAGGCATCAAGTCCTGATTTAAATGAGTCCACCATTTTTTCCATGGCAGTTTGTATCAACGAGTTCAAAGACGGGGCACAAACTGAATGCAAAGCAGGGATTGTACAGTTAAGAGAAGAAAACCTACCTTCTGTTCCTCCAGTTTTGAACATGGGCAGTAATTCCATGAAGTAATTTCCCCACTCTAAAATGATAAATTGCTGAAACTTAAAAGCACAATAAAAACTTCTAAATTTAATGGATGTCATAAGAATTCTCATTACCAGCCACGTCAGAATTGTGATTTTTTTCAATAGGGGTTAACTAGTAAAGAAAATGGGAAATTCTAAAAGATTTTAGGTTAATATCTTAGGAAAAAGAAAAATCTCAACGGATTTTACATGACTACTTGCGAAAAAATGAGGAGATACTAAGACTGTTTATTCACACAAGAGAGAGAGATGTATACACACTTGCCTCATCAAAGGGCATTCTGAGTTAGCAAGGAACTCTGATAAAACATTAGAAGATGAATGTATTTATTATTTTAGAATTTGGGTGCAAAATGCAGAAAACCCAATAACCACTGATGTGAAAGAAAAGCAACAAAATAATCTGAATTTTATATTGAGTCATAAACTGAATGAGAAGGGAAGAAGGCTACAGAGATTTAGTTCTTGTATGATAGTCACATAATCCCCAAGGCGCTTTGGATAAGAGATGCCTGGAAAGAAGGTAGAACTGGAGATGGAAATGAAGCCACAGGGCTTCCTTTTACTGTGAAACACAGCCACAATGGATGCGATCTCCTACTGTGAGAACCAACAGTCAGGGTAGAGCAAAGAAACCCTAAAAAGCAGTTTATTATTCAATCTTTTAACTAAGATCTTTAAAATCTGTATGGCTTTTAAATGAATATTTAATAAGCACATATGCATCTGAAATCAGACTCTTGGCATTTGACTGTCTTGTCAGGACCTACGCTGGACACTCATTCAATCCTATGGCAGGATCTTACTAGCTCCTTATAAAAAAAATATCTCACAAGCTAAAAAAAAATATTAAAAATCTAACAAGAAGTTAAACAAGATATGAATCAATAAAGAAACAGTAAAATTCAGGAGTGATTCTTAACTGTTCCATTTGAATCAAGTGCATTTCATTTAAATTTACTATTTATTTATTTTACATCTGCTATTCTCTGTAGGTGTCAGTGAATGCAGTGCTAACTGCATCTAGTACTGGGAACTATACAGAAATTCATCTGTGGCTTTGAAGTGTCTCCCAGTAAAGCTCTGACAAGTGAGATAAGCTTTAACATGTTCAAGAAGAGTTCTATTGTGCTTAAAGGAATGACTCTATGGAAATGCTCTGGAGCTCTAGGACTCAATAGGTCTTTAGGTAATGGAGGGCACAGAACAGTGAACATCAGATCAATGAGTACTACAGTGTCTGGCTAATACGGTTAGTCTCGTACCAGCAAAACACTAAGAACTTAAGCCAATATCCCATAAAGTCTTTTTCAAGACCAAGTTTACAAAACATCTGGAATCAAAATCTGCTCCTGTATTAACCACAAGTGCGTCCAGGAGTGATAACTCAATACCATGATGAAGGGACTCATTCAGATCCTTGGGCAGTCAGCTGGAGCTTTGCCATTGCCTTCAATGAGCATCATCAGATCACAAAGCAGACAAGATGCATTAATTCATACACAAACAGGAATACCCTAACATTGCTTAACATAGCTGTGATAGCATATAAGGCTTTTAAAAGTTCCTAAACAAGCTTCAAAGTACTTATGCAAGAGAAGGAGATCTGAGTGTCTGAAACAGACCCTCAAAAAGTCACTCCAACACCTCTATGGGTGACCAGCTTAGTATTCAACTAAAATTCTTGTACAGATGCCAAGTATCTGTAGAAAGCAAAATTGAGCTATAATCCTGAATAACATGTCCTATTCGTAGCCCTTACCAGTACACACAAGCCAGAGCTTCAGAGTTGCTCTCAGAAGTCTCTCTCTTCTGCAGTTTCTTCACTTTGCTTGCGCCCACTTCCTGGTACTCACCCGGTTTCACTGGAAGCCAGTTCAGGGAGCTAAAGCAGCAAAAACTAGCACAACAGGGAAAACATGAACACTTTTGTCAGTTTAGTGATACGAATCAGCTCAACACTGAAGGAGACAAGCAAGAGTTCTGGCACATGAAAGGGGTTGGAAGAGCTTTTAGCTCTTTTTGGTTTTGTCTACTCACCTTAACAAATTAGCTATGACATGAAACTGCAACCTGACTGTACAGAGGGCCAAAACAACTAATA
>VYZM01007786.1:373-28694 GCA_013398915.1 Dromas ardeola
GCAACCTGGCCTGGTGGGTGGTGTCCCTGCCCAGGGCAGGGGGGGGTGGAACTAGATGATCTTCAAGGTCCCTTCCAACCCGAACCATTCTGTGATTCTATCACACAAGGAGCCCTCCCAACCCAGGAATGGCAATTGGGAAAAAACAGGAAAGCACGACCAAACAAACAGATTTAATAGAATATGACTAAATAATTAACATTAAAGAACCAATATTGATCCCGATACCAATATAAAATACACAAGGACTATACCCAGCCCATTGTATCCGCAGGAAGCTGTGCACTCCCAGACAGGGACAGCAAATGTCGGACACTGCGAGCGCTGCGGCTTCAGGAGGAAGGCAAGGGATGGGGGCTCCGGCACCGGGGCAAGGAGTTCTCAGGATCGCAGCCATCAGGGGGGAGAGAGAGGCTCCTCAACAAACTTTCTAATTTATATTGAATGTAACATTCATGGTATGAAATAATCCTGTTGGCCAGCTTGGGTCAAGTGCCCGGGTCTCGCTCCTCTGCATCCCCGCACCTGGCTAACTTAGAAACTCAGAGACCTTGAAACCCACACACCATAGCTGGCTATAAAGTAAATATTTTCACAAATTCGGACACTAGAGTCTTCTAAAAGTGCAGTTTTCCCAAGCATTAGAAAAGACTTCACTGAAAAATGAAATTACTGAAAGAGAAATGATTCCTGTGTCGCTCAAACCAGGAAGGACAGGGGGGCTTTGGTCTCCCCACTCCATGGCTGTGACAAATGCCGCTTGCTGCTGCAGAGCCACACCTCCAGCGAGGTCAGTGTCCACCTGGGGATGGGAGGTCAGGCAAGGTGAGCCCCGGTGCCTCTGTCACTTTCTGTTTCCCTTACTGAGATTAATTTTTTCCTTGCCTAAATAACCACACAAACTTCTGTAGCCTAAATAAAAAAGACTTCCGTACCCTAAATCAAAGCTTCCCTGTGGCTGTACGGATCCTCTTAGCTTCACTTGCGTCCATGTGGAGGTAAAGGTCCTTGCTCAAGCAGGTGAATGGATTTGGCCCTGGAACACAGCGGGTGCTGGCAGGTGCTGACTTGGAGCTTCGCAGGAGTTACGGTGGATCGAGGCGACAAATTACATCCTCCCAGCCTTTGTCTGTCACATAACGATCATGAACCCACAACTTTACCTCTAAAGAGTAGTTCACGGTGGGATGTAGATGCCTGGTTGAAGTCAGGCATAGGAAGGCGTCCACATCTGTCCACGTGAAAAATGTACCATTTCAGGTGAACCATATAGAGAGTATCTGATGTACACCTTCTGGTCAAGAACAGGCTTTTCTTGGGTGACACGCTCTTTTGTTTGACCTGTAACAAAGCAAGGTGAGGCCCAATGTAGCAATGTTTCCACTTCTTTTCTTACAGTTTCTGATAAACAAACACATTAGCACCTCTACTGTTACCATTGATCTTAGGTCACGGAACAATTCCTTAAAACAAAATCCTTAGTCTTACCACACTTACTGATGCGAGGGAGCACTCAGAGTCAGTTAGCTTTTAACCAGCTAAAAATCAGACTAAGCTTCCTCTTTATAAAGCATATTTTAATATTCAGATTACATCAGCTACTAAGGGTATATTATCATCTTCTGTCTTTACTTGATTTCTTCGCTCTGCCCAGGTGATGTGCTTTGGCAGCCCAAGCACAGTTTTCTCATCTTGATAATGAAAATGAGAGACAAGCCAACAGATAAACAGGCATTAAAGAAGAGATCTTAGTTTAAATGATGCTTGCTTGCATGACGTGGAGCAAATATTTGAACCCATATCCTAGATCACTGCATATTTACCAAGCTGCTGAATATTCTAGTGTCCCGTGGGATCTGCTCCACATTTTATAAATCAATGTTTGTTGGACCAGAAGGGGAGAGAGAGAAAACTTAACTCTCTTCCTGTAAAGGGCAGCAGCATGCATTCTTCAGTTTCATTTGTAAAAGCCACTACAATAGCCATAATTTGGGAAAATATGTAAAGAAAGTATGTACGTATATAAAAGGAAAAAAATACTAAGCTTGATGTTTACGCCAGCACCAAAATGGAAGACGAGATAAAAGACAGGAGTAAAACTTTCTTCAACTTGAAAACAGAAACATTCAAGTGTTCCAATCCCAGTTAGAAAATTATTGCGGTTTAGGGGGTTTTGTTCCCCTCAGTTGCTGGTGGTACAATTGATTCCACTGAAGCAGTAAGAAATTATGCCACTGACTTCAATATGAGCATGACCTGTCCTTTGCTTCCTCCACTTGTTGATTCTGGAGGCCCTAAACCTTCCAAAGATCGCTGATCCTCCAGCTCAAGTGAAATCGTAAGTCATTTCCCAGCTAAGTTCGGCTAGGTCTTCCACGCTGTTCCTGAACAGGAACAAAATGTTCAGCTTTGTAGATACGAAACATGAATAATCATTCCACAGCTGTCTGCAAGCATGCAATTCCCACAGCCAGAGCTAGAAGAATATATGGGAGATGGGTTGTTAGAAACACTGTTTGGGGAACACACCTAATTTCTTTATAAAGAAAGATGCTTTTCCCTGGTTGACTACATGTAACGCCTGCCGTGAATGAATTTTAAAGGGACAAAGGTACAAATATATCAGACTTTCTCTCTGACAAGTTTGTGGCTTTCAGTCAGCAGAGGAAAGAAAACGTCCACACGACGAGAATAATAATCCTGCTCCCTGGATGCTGGCAGCAGACAAACACACTGCAATGCACTGTAAGGAAAGCAGGGAACGAAACATAGATTATGTCTTTTTCTTCCTGCGACAGACTAGCAGGCACAGGGGCATAACATTAAATATAAATACATTTTATTTTCTTTTTCATAACGTCGTTGATCAGAGATTTAGCCTGAAGTGGAAAATTTGCCCGTTGTTACCAAGCAAGGAATGTCTCCCAACAGATAGCATCCTAAAAGTGGAGTGATGCTTAGACACAATACTAATTTGTATAACACACAATACAGTAATTAACTTCTGCCTCCAGGCGGACACTTCACTGTCCATGTAAATGGATGAGATTGTTCAAGGATGACACTAGATTTACAGCAAAAACATAGAGTGACCATGAACCAAAATCCCAGGAGATGCTACTGGAGAAGAATGGAGGACAAGTCCGCACAAACACCAACAGCGCGATGGCCAGGAAAGTACGAGCAAAAGCACTAGGATGGGAGCATGGCAGTCAAAGGCAGTGATCTTTGAGAGAAGCAATCGAGAGAAGTGATCAGAAGTATCAAATGTGGTGGGAAAATTTATCTAAAAAGCAGCATTTCAGTACTTGGATAAAAACCAATCAGCCTGCAAAATAGGAGATTATTTTTCTGAGAAAACCGTAGTGAGCTGTATACATGGCAGGCTAAAGCAACACTCAGAAGGTTTAAAAACGTTCTGATGAAACAATGAGTATGAAAATAACATTGATTGATAGGAAATGGGTATTTGTCTAATGATTTGGGTGTATTTAGTCCATCCAAGGCCTAGTGAACACACTGGTGACATTCTACAGAGGAAGACAGGAAAACTGGGAAAATGTGCAAAAATAGCCTTCAGAGATAATTTATAGGCTGGGCAGAATGTAGCGTTCTACTAATAGCTGTAAAATGAACATTTAACATATGGAAAAAGTAACGACTGTTTAGAGAGTTCCTGTTATAGCTATAATAGGAAATGTAAATTAATACAGGAGTGAATACTGTACTATATAAGCAAATAAAGGTACCAAAGGAGAGCCAGAGCTTCGATTCAGACCACTGGATCATCCCACCAAACTAGTATTAAGGCACCTGCACACAGCATTACGATTGCCATCAACGATCTTGGACAAAATCAAGGCAGTGTCATGGCAGAACCCACGCTGAGCCTTTAGCGGAGTGAAGCCGAGCAGATTCCCCGGAGGAGGCAGGTTGTGGCTGCTGGAGGGGCAGTGGCTCCACGGGGGTCAGCTGTGGTGTGGGGTACCTGGCACAGCAGAAGGGAGGAAGGAGAGGGACAGTCTGAGACGCACATCTTAAGGTTCATAAATAATAATATAAATAAAATTAAATAATAAATAATAAAATAATAAATAAGAATAAAAATAAATAAGAATAAAAATATCAGTTTTTGGAGAAATCAGTTGCTGGAGAAATGGAAAGGAGGGGAATGGAAGTTGGCTCTTCCAGATCTTGACAGTCTTAAAAACCGGTGAAAAATTCTGCGCCAAAAGAGGGAAGGGCACTTAGACGTGGCAAACCGATGCCACCTTCACGAACACAACACGATGCAGGGCCAGGGCCTGCGTTTGTGGATGTTGAACTAAGGGCGGCAAAACTGAGCAGGTTTGGGAGAAAAGCCTCAGGGTTTAACAAGAAGAAAATTTATATCTTCATCACGGAAGACACTGTCAGAAGCTGCTGCCCCATAAAACGGTTTAAGATATGCCTGTGAACTACATATAACCTGTAAAGTAGGTATGTTCATTTCAAAGGTCGTGTAACACGAGTTACCTGGAATAAATTCTTACTTCCTTATACTTCACTTCAAAAAGCATATTTATACAGATAATAAAACTCTTCTATTTGTAGTAACTCTTCTATTTGTAGTAAATGCTATTAAAAAAATGGGGGGTTTTGGTTGGTTTAGAGTTTTTGGGGATTGCTTGGTTTGTTTGTTTTTAAATTATGAGCAGTAATGATTATATGGCTATGTTTACCTAGTTTTTCAGATTTTATGTTTTTATTTTCTTTATTATTTTATAAAAAATCTAAGCCAACAAAATAGCACACAAACTGCAAACAGAATTCATAGATGAACTAATTTTTCAATCTTTTTACCTCAAAGATTTTTTAATCTCATCTGACACAAAATACTTGAGTTTTTCTTCTCCCTCTCTCTTTTTTCTTTTTTTAAACTGGAAACTGTCTTGGTTATGAATTCATTTCAAGAGATTCTTGTACTGCTGCAAAGTTAAACGCTGGGGCATGAAACAAAAAAAAATTAAGAGAAATTAAAATGACAGTAAGCAGTCCTTTTCATTGTGTACAACGGAAAGGAGTCCTTTATTTCATCTGTATTTACACTTTTTATTCAAGTTTTCATTGAATACAGTGAAAAAGGTGAAGATGAAATTAAGGTGTCTTTAAAAATCTTAAATACGTTTTTGAATTTTCGTAATATAAATATAATTTTAAGTAATTGGTAAAAATTTTAAATGCAAATTCAAATTGAGATTAAGATTATTTCCTCAATTTCTACCTCACTAAAAAAAAAAAGCAACAGAATACTATGGACAGTTTCACATGTTAGGAGAAAATTCTTTCCTCGTGCACATGAAGGTACATTTTTAAATGTATAAATTCAGTAGCTATTAAACAAAACTGATTTATTATACCAATAACAGAGCCATATAAACAACAAAAATGGGTTTATAAATGATTTATATTTAATAAAAATATATTTCAACCGTCATTATTCTTACTTATTAAAGCTTGCTTGTGTGGCAAACTGTGCGTTACGCATGGTCTTGTTGATTTGGATTAAATCCTGTGCGGATGCACGCTTCCACTCCAGGAAATTCAAATGCAAACTTACAGCCCCTGTACATTAACCATGAAGCCTTTCCTCCTGTCCATTCATATCGCATGCTAAGACTGTTCTGAGTTCTTTTCACATGGCTTCTACAATCTCGTTTATAAAATGTCACCTTGGATTAGCACGTTCACCCTCGGACAGGCTAACATGCATTTAAAACAGAAAAGGCACATCATCCATCTTTTATTTGCCAGTTGCATCCTACCTTCTGACCTTTCAAGCTACTGGCACACCTGGGTCAAGGTTCTGTTAACCAAATGAAGCCTAGTGACAGGTAGAGAGGGAGTTAACTGACTACAAGCATTTGATCAACTGTTACCTGTAATTTCTCTGGTTTGTTGCCTTGGGCAAGTGAGCTAAAGAGGAGGCAAGTAACTGCAAGCCCCATTTGTCCAACGGGGTGATTGGACAGAAAGATGAAAGGCAATAGACTCACGTGTTTCTTACAGCTTTATGATTTTAATCCATGTTGTCAGGGAACTACATTTTGGTCCATCAAATAATGTGACAGCTAAACTATTCAAAGAGAAGAGGAATGTTTCTGTATTGTTGATGTGTTTATTAATATGATTTACTAGAGGTACTATTTCATGAGTAGTCAGATGCACAGCATTTCAGCTTAACCACTAAGGTTATACTTGTATCTAGAAACGGTAATTTTTTATAGTAAAAAATAAAATATTAAACACATAAATAAATAGAGATAATGATTCAAAAAATCTAATATACACATATTAGTAAGTGACTCTTCTAACAATTAAGAATCTTATTTTCTAGTATTTAAATATACACTTGTCTTAATTTCATTTGTTAGAGCATCACAAACTTTTAGAAGAGAAATTTGTAGATCCTTTGAAGTCACACCTATTTCAAGACAACTAGTTTGGAAAACATTATTTCAACATACTAGTACCCTAATGTAGTTCAGTCTTGCAACGTAAATGAGCGGTACAAGTTCCCAAGCTTTGCAGAAGTCCCAAAAACTATTTAGAGTTCAGAAATATCAGGTGTGATTTTGCATACCACGTGAAACTGATGCATTTTTTGATTATTGCAATGGCTGCCACGTTGTACCCGACACATATGGTGAATGCTGCCGTTCACACCAGCCATGTCCTGTGATCGAAATCCACGTTTGCAGAGGCAAAGGAGGAGGAGCCTTTCAGAGTTTCCAAAAGAACCTCAAACAACTGAATTTTTATGTGCAGCGGAAGACAGAAAAAAAGACAGAAATGTTCATCTTGGGCTCCTCTCTGGGATCAACATCATACAATCCAGATCATCAGCAGCTAATGTAGACTGAAACCATCTTCTGCTCCTGGAACTATTCCTGGCTCAGAGAGGAAAGGAGGAAGAAAACAGAAGCGTCCCATCTTGGAGCTAACGCAATGGAGCGGAGAGTGGAATGCCAAACTGGCACCCTGGTCCCAGCTGCCGAGGAGTTTGCCACAGTTCAGGTGTTTGTAGTTGTGATGGAGGTGCTTGCACAAGGCTTCTCAGGCCCCTGCCAGTGGCTGCTGGAAACAGAACTACTTTTTAGCCTCAGTCATTCTCTATCAGAATGAACTAAGTTGTATTCCAGAGAGTACTTAATAAAAAGGAAAACTTTTAAGCAGGAAACCACTTTTCAGTATGCCACTTGAAAATGTGGAATTCCTGCTCGGCCTGCAATGTCCTCAGTAAAAAATGGAGATTGAAAGCACAAATAGAATGAAACAGTCAGTGTGACCTCAATACAGAAGAACAGAGGAAAAAAAGAAAAAAAGCAGGGCTTAACCATGTGCTCAAAAGTACATAAAAGTAATTCTGTTGACTTCCACCAGCACCACTGATGTACTACGCGACCATTGGGAACTTGACCTCTGCTGGCTGTGTACAACCTTCTTATAATCAAGAGAGTCACATCATCAAGTGGCTTTGCAAGGACAGAAGATAATTAAATGCGATCAGCTCTAGCAGAGGAAAGCATAGTATTAATCTGCAGCAGTAGTAGAAATATTTCCTAATTATAAAATTCCTTAAATGATTGCTGCTTTTCTTTCGAGAAAAACAACATTCTGGCATTAGAAAGGTTTACGTGGGGTCACTATAAGAAGAGGTAAACAGATGAATTTTGTTGTTTTGGTTCTTCCATTGTCACTGCATACCTCTACATCCATGCTTTGATTTGTATTTTAAGACCGCAAAGGGCAGAAGGCGAGTAATTTATTCCAACGTGCTATGCCAAATCCCCAGTATACAGCTGAGCAACTGGGACTAGTTGGGCTGGGAACTAATTGGTTGCTAAAAACAATAAAAGATGGGAGTACTTTTAAAAGACATCTAACATGCTGTCTGTATAAAATTAGACTGAAGTGACATTATTAAAGAAAGCTTTCAAGTGTCAAAAATGAAAGAAGGTCATATATACTCCGCTGAGGAAATCTAGATCTCACCAGAGGGGACACATCCACTTTCATTATTCTGCTATTTTATCTGTTTTGTCTTTTACAACAACTTTGTAGCCAGACAGAATACAAAGCTAAGAGATATGGCTGAGAGTTGAAAGAATAAGCGCAGAGAGTAGATAAAAGACGTAAGAATTGGAAAGAGAAGTCAAAATTTTAAAACTATATATAGTGCAAAGCTAGTACAAAATAGTTATTGATGAAAAGCTAGGCTATTTTAAATGAAAGTGTTATACATCTTACTATTTTTGTTTTAAGAGGTATCATGCATCATCACAATCAGAGGAATTGTACCACTATAAATATACGTTTAGTTCGTACGTAACAAGAAATAACTGAATGAATTTTTCAACTGATTGCTTTTCCATCTCTCTTCGTTGTTTGGTTGTTTTGGCTTTTTTCCCCACTCCAAACGATGCAATCTATTGATGGCTATCTATTCTCACCGTTTCTGAATGATCTGTTGTTTTAAATTCATCAGTTCCTATGCACCTTTTGTAGATTGGAAGCAAATCTCAAGGCACATTCCAGTTCCAAAAGTACACCTGCTAATTCACATTAGTGAGATGGTGCTTGTGATACACACGGAATCATAGCTTGTACAAAATTAAGGAACCACAAACTCACTGTGGCTGGAGGGTCCACAGGAGGTCTCCGGTCCAAGTTTTTCCCTAAAACAAGGTTGCACATTGGGGTGCTCAGGGCTTTTACAAGTTGGGTGCTAAAACCTCTGGGGATAGCGGATCCGCAGCCTCTCTGGGCAACCTGTCCCATCCTCTGCTGGATTTGCTGAAGTTTATCATCATCCTTCTTGCATTTGCACCTAGAGTCAAGTTTTTAAAAAAGAGTTTAAACAATTTCAGTTCAATCAAGTGATGTACCACAATACACAAAACTATATGAGCATATCACCTATACTCTATACATTTCTTGTGCTACATTCATTTTGCACTTCATGCTGGATTGCAAGGCTTTCAGGCAAAAACCTCTATCTTTTTATTTGTATGGAGTCCAACATGGAAAAAAAAAAGGGGGGGGTGTCTTTCAACTTGGTTGAAGCAATGGCAGGGTTATTATCAAGGTTATTTTCCTTTCTAATTTTACTTTACTCTTTTATCTTCTCTTGCATTTTATTTACATAACCTTTCATGTTGTTTATTGCTCACCTTTCCATCAGTAGTACTTTCTATTTTTATCCCCTGTAAATACAATGCATAATCCTGTTCCTTTTCTTATAATGCTTCCAGCACTGCAAAAGCGTATCTACATTTTCCCTATATTTTTCTGTTATCTCAATGCAATATACTCCATATCCACTTCATTACTTTCCTCTCACTAAATTGTTCTAAATTATTTGTTTGGTGCAAGGGGAGAACACTAACGTAATGTAAATAACTGCTTTACCTTTGACCACCTGGGTATCGTAACAGTTTGTGTGTACTGGTTTTAGTTTAATCATATTATACTACTTGGCAAAAATTAGTTCATACAGGTTTTATAGGAGATTCACAATAATACTCATCCTGAATGCTGGTAATTAAAATGTCCTCCCCATCAATTGTATTCTATTGCTTTGTGTTACTAAATAGCATGTTAATTATTATTGACATTATAGTATAAGATTTACTAGGAAAGCAGGATATTTGCATCCCAATTCTCACAAAATGCTTTAATTCTGACTTTCATTTTTTATAGTACTCATCACGTTTAGCTTCAATATATGTTTTACTTCATTACAATATTTTTTGTTGCTAGTATATTAATGGCTTTTCCTAGTGTGCCCAAATCAGTGCAAATCTTTTTATTAGTAATCCATAATCCACAAGTATTTCTGGAACCAGGTTTGGTTTTATTCCCCTCCCCTCAAGCTGGTCAAGAACTGTATTATAAGCTCTATTCTGCTCTTATTGAACTCACCAGGAGACCCTCATTTTACTTTCACTGAGCGTGGATTTTTTACTGTGGATATGGAATTTCATTTACTACAGTGAATCCGAAGCCTAGGTGCTAACGGTATTAGAGAAAGCAGGGAGTATAAAACACTTCACTCCTGCTATGAGCTGGGTAGGACTGCAATGATGCTCACTGCCCATTCTCCTCTGAGGATCTCCTTGATCTGGTAGCCTTATCCCCGTGGCTCTACAATGCCGTCTGCCTCCCAGACCATCTTCTGTACAGTAACGCAGAAGGCGTTTGCATTGTATATCCTCTTCCATGGGTTATCTACAAGCTTGACAAAGGTCCTGGTATCTTCTTTATTTTAAAGAAAGTACTTGTCCACAAGAAGTAGTACAGCTAGACATAGCAGAAAATGCAGACTTTCTGCCTGCTTATCCATGGGACAAATGGGTGGCTAACCAGCAAAATGCCGCTTAATTTATGATTATTCATGGAGGTGGTTACAGCTATGTACTACACTCTGCTTTTCGTTATAGGTTGGAAAATTAATTTAATCTTTTTTTTTCTTATAGCGATCCCTTCCTGGAAGCCCTTTCAAGAAGAGGCCTGTAGTGTGCTCATTAGAATTTAGTCTCTTCTTTTTTAATAAGTATCCTACAGGGTTATTAAGGTGTTAGAATTATCTCTAAAGAAAAAGAATGACATCATTAGTTAGCAAATTAAGAAAATTTGTCTCCCAAATACATTGTTTGAATAGAAACAAAACAGTTTTATAACAAAATGTACCCTCTTACTGATAACTTGTTTATTTTCAGAAGCAGAAAACATTTTTTTGAAAACCACAGAGAAATAATGTTTCAAAACACGTAAACCCGTTTCGAAGTAGAGTTTATCAGGATGAAGGTTTAGTACCTCCAACGCAGTCACAAACTATGTTGCATAGTCATTATAAATGGGGACATTATCTCTGTTAATAAATTTGAAAAAGTGTCTTAAATACCATTTTTTTTTTTTACTAACACCCAGACTGCATCCACCCAGTTATTTAAAGGCAGCACGGATAAGCAGCAGTCCCACGCATTCACTTGTAAGGGAACCTTCAGAGCTGGAGCATTAAGTGACTACCTGGGAAGCAGCTTTCAGGAGGCTCAAGGCAGGCTGTGGTGGTATCCGGAGCTACTGCAATGCTGCGGAGGCCAGCAGGAGCTGAGAACCTGGTTTAATTGCTCTCTGGGTGCCATGGTCATGGGGTTGGCCAAGCTTACATACACCATCCACATAACTGAACAAAAACAGGAAGCGAGGGTCAGTCACTGTGCGCATCCCGAGTTTCCTGGACGTGGGCATCCTTCAGCAAGCAGCGTGGTTGATATTTGAGTGTATGAACAACCCGCAGAGTCTGACAGGGCAATGGCAGTAATTCCAGTTACTCTCTGGGGCACGCTGTAGGGACATGCGTTTCTTTTTGAGCCCTGACTTAGAGGGTTTCTGTTCCGTCTGGACCCTGAGATAATACTTGGGGAAACAGCAGACAGGAGCAAGGGAGATATCAGATGATAGCCTTGGAGGCACCCACAGCGGTTATAAACGATTGCATATAAATTGCCAGAGGCAATTTAAACAAGTCTCCAGGGGGCAGCTTCCACTGAGAAGCTTACATGTGCAGAAGGCAAAAGAAATATGTTTATGCACTTAAGAGTGCAGCCGCCTGTACTCACAAATTGGCTGTCCAACCCTGGCCACCGCAAATGGCGAGAGCCACGTGTTCCCAAGTGACTTGTCGCCAGAAGGAGCAGGAGATGTCAGATCTGCACTTCGCAGCAGCAAAGTCCAGCCACCCTGTCATGTGCTCAGGGAGGAGCAGGATCATCTGTGGGATACATTGCCCGGCATTTGTCCCCGGGACCTCACAGCAATCATGCACATCTTACTGAAGATGGATTCACTAGTAATTAGTTGATCCACAAACATCTCTCATCACCTTTCCATCTTTCTGGTAGCTGGTCAGCAGTCCCTAAGTAGTCCATTTGAACGTGGAGCATCTGAAATGGGTAGAACAAATGAGAGCACATTTTTAAGTCCTGAGTCTTAAAAACTTTCTTACAGTAAGTGTTCTCTCATGTGATGGTTGGAAATTTTCAATAAAATTCTTTAAATTATGATATAATATCATAGTGGTGGTGAAATAGATCATTATTATTGGAAAAATTAAATAGCAACACACTGCTGTTATTTATAATAGCATATAACGTTAGTGTCTTGTATCTTGCTGCTGACAGGGCAAGAAACTGAGAAGTACTTCCAAGACTGATAAATCAGTCCTGGTTCTTAAACTAGCAATCAGGTGGAAACGGAAATTCACCAAATACAGCTAGAGTTGCCCCACAATATTTGAATACAACTACATTTTGCAAAGTGGTCATTAATTTTGGATCTGCTCATTTTTAGTATCCAAATCAATATCCCATAGATGTGATTTGTGAAGATGCCACTTATTAAATGAGTTCAAGTGTTGAGCTATAGCTGTGATGTATGTAAGAAGTGCTTATCAAATATTTGCTTCCAGATGTAATTATTTTAGTAGTGAATTTTTGAAATATTATCTCATTTTATGCCTAAATCCAGTTGCATTTCAATGCTTTTATTTGAAATAAGCAGCTATATGAAAGAAGGTTCTTATCTACAGACAGTATTATCATAGGCTGCTCTCCATAAGCTTTTTATTGCTAATCTTTTTCTGCTGGAGACTTGCGCATATTTTAGACTGAACCTTTTTTTGACGATGCTTTGCATGGGGAGTAATAAACAGGTTGATCAATATACGATCCACCTGAAACCAGTGTGTATTTATTAAATAATTCAGTTAGTTCTTTGGACATGGCTTCATTTGCATTTGAAAACAACGTTCACTTTTCTGGAGAGGTAAATACCATGGTAAACAGAAAGAGAAATACTATATTCATCATGAAGGACTTCTGTAGTTCATTAATAGTAACAGCTTTCTGTGTATGAAATATGTATTCTAATTTTTTAAAAAGTTGTCGTTATAGACTGCCTCCATAAAGGTAGCAAAACAATTTTCATGGTGATTTCTGGTTTTGACACTCATCTCATTCGTTGATCATTTCCCATATTTAACTTCACCCTAACAATTAAGTAACATGAAATGTTGCAAAAAAAATATTGTTTAATCATAACAGATTTAAAAACACAAAAGAAACACCTCAAACATGCCTTCTCAAACCTTAATAATAAAATGCTCCTTCTGACAGTTTAATTGGGCAACTTAGTGAGTTTCCTGTAAAAAAAAAAAAAGCCAGCTACCTAGATTAAAAAAAAAAAGTGTTAGGTAAATTAGTAGCTCACGTCATAGACTCAAGTCTCTGCAAAACTTCAGTGCCTTCACGTTGCTCTAGTTGCACAAAATGGGGTAGAAATAGCCTCAGGGAAGAATGCAAGAGTAATGAGGTTAGTTCAAGTGGAGCTGACAGAACAACTCTCTCTCAGTCCCCTAACACTAAGCCATATATCTAGACGCAGCAGGTAAAACTCACCTTAAACAATCACAAAATCAGCTACAATTTACCTGTAGATAAATTGTGTTTCCTACTTCTGCTTTCTTGGTTAAACATACAGCTTAAGATAGCATCAAAAGTTATACACCACAACGTTTATGAGAAGTTAAAATGCTAAATTAACAGTTGACTTACTTAGAAATATATGACCACATCTGCCTTAGCAGAGCTTTGCAGTAAGTTTTCACTATTTTCCCCTTTCAATAGTAACAATATCTCCTTAACTTTAAAATAGTTTCAGCATGAAATATGGAATAACAGAATGCATTTAAGTCCGCCCTGGCCATTTGACGGCAATATACATGCTAGATACGCAATGTCACAAGGATAATTAATTGTGACATTGCCAAAGGGACACAACACTTTTTCTGATAAATGCTTTACACCTTTCCAAAGGGTCACAGTCAGTATTTCAGCTTTAGGCTGGTTTATTGCCTAGAGCAAATTTGATTTTAATAGATTTACACGAGCTATGGAAAAGGTGATCTAGAATGGTTACATGTTTAAAATGTGAAAAACGTTCCAGGGAAAATAGAAAAGCTGTCGCACTTGAACTTCTTCATGCAAATAAAGTCTTACCTGAATATAAATGATGTACATTCTTGAACAAGACTGCCAAGCGGAAAACAACAAAGCATATTAATATTATAATACCAAGATGAGAGAGTTTGATCTTAGTATGATAGAAATGATTTAAAACCTAGATTAAGGAGGCCAGCAGAATGCAAATCATGGATAGGAGGAAATGAAAGCCCAGAAAACAGAAACTCTAGCAGTAGTCATTTACGGAAAAATCAATTAAAACCCACTCTAAAAAAAGTTCCCACTTAGAAACACTAGTGAATTTTATTTTTGTTTATTAATTCTCCACTATCCTTCCAGAATAGACACGATAAAGTTGGTAACAAAGTGCTTTTGGTCGTACAACTGACTTTACCTGATGAACCAAAACCATAAATTCTTGCCAAAATGATCATTTACTGATATAACTCTGCCAGCAGACTTTTTCGTATGTATTACTCAGCCGCATACAAGATCTGTCTCTACCTTTCTTCCTGTGTTTAACTGGCCATCACCTTCTATATGCATTTTCACATTATGCTATTCAAACGAAATACAGCAGTGATTCAGCAGTAATATCTACAGGTTTATAACGTTTGCATTAACCTGACTTTTTTTTTTCCCTACGCTAGCCTAATGTAAGTAAACTGTATTAAACTGTCAAAACCCGTCTGATGTTAGAGTCTTGACAGATTCTCACAGTACATTACTGCATCCGAGCAGGATTAGAGAGAAGTCTGAAGAGGTTTTCAGTCCCAAAGGGTAGCTGCTGCAGACAAAAGTGCCCACTGCCTTTAATGATGGCTGAATACCGGCCATGGTCATAAATGCCATTTCAAAAGTGATGGCAAGTTCCAACTGAAAAAGCCGTACGTGAAAGGAAAAACTAAGACGGGATAAGGAATTAGCTGAACACAATAAGTTGCGCTCCAAATTCTGATGAAATGATAATGAGGATGCTGAAATTTTGCTTCTTTGAAGAATTACAAGATTCTCCCTTTATAGAAAAGATTTTTTTTTTTATAAGAGTTTCCTTCTGGAAGAAAAAGTAGATCAAGAATAGCTCCAAAGACAAAGTAACGATGAGGGGCATTAACAGGATTTATATCAATAGTCAGGGACAGTATTTCCATTTGTGTGTTTCGTTTTTAATAAAGGAAAAAACAATATGCTTTTCAGAAACCACAGAAGTATTTCAGTAGCCAGCTCATATATGAGAAAGAAAAGAACTACAGGGAAAAACAGCATTTGGGTTCCTTGGTTTAAGAAACAGCATCTGCAGGATAAAAACTGAAGCAAGGTTTCTTCTTATAGGTCAAATTCCAGCAATACTAAACCAAGGCATAGAGCTACTTTCACTAGATGTGTACGTAGCCCCGGGCTGTCAGTAGAGGCGACACTGACTGACAGTGAATGAAACCTGACACAACCTTTCAGATGTGGGTAAGTTAGGTCAGGCTAATGTGAAATATAGTCGGGCAAACGTTTAGAAAAAGGGTTTAAGTGATCATGGTGCCAATGGCACTTTCACTAAATGAAACAATAGTTTGAGAGAATTTCAGTGGGTTTGGATGCGCTTTAATCAGGAATGTAAGACTCTTCAAAGTATATAGTGAAGGATGTCACCAAACATGGGCAACGTTAGCATAAGATGGAACGGCCATCCCTGTGAGAAAACAGCTTTCACGCTGTGCCTGTCATGCTTGTAAGGACTGATATAAGTCAACAACAATAGACTAGACCTCAGTTACCCTGTCTTAAAAAACTGCCTACCTAAGAAATCTTAATTCACAACCATATGGTGGCTCAAAAGAAGACCTCTTCAGCTTTAAGTCAGAGGCGCTTGACAGTACTGAAAAGAAGACACACAGTATTTTCTAGTAGAAGCAAACAGTTCATGACAAAAGCGATCTTTGCTTTTAAACCCGCTATTTTGATACAGTGTTCAGCAAAATCAATAATTACCAAAGAAATCCTGGACACTACTCTAAAACAAACTCTTGCTCTGAAGAGAGGGCGTTTCACATCATACGTTTAGCTGAGTGGTCAACAGCAAAGTCCTCTAGATCTGCAAACATTAACCCCAAGCGCCTGGGCCAGAAGTCTGCTTTGCCGTGAGTGGCCGGGACGATGAACCTCCACGGTGGCCCAGCTATGATGAGATGGCGGACAGCTTCACCTGGGGCTTAGAATTTAGGTGGAGAGATGGTAACATTTCACAAATAGTAAACTCTGACCAACCCACCTCCTCAGAGAAAGCCCCCACTAAATAATTGTATTTGCATTACATTGGACAGCTATTGTGCTTGGAAAGAGTCTATCAGATTTACTTACTTATTGAGACACATGCTTTGGTTTCACGTTTGCAAATTCCAGAAACATATTGACTTGGGTGAAATAATTGTGGTGCATAAATACAAGCAAATGCGTTAGTCTGGAAAAAAGCAGGCTCCTTGAATGAGAACAATTAAAGGAAAAAAAGAAAAAAAAAAGAAGCACAGATGCAAAATTATTAACGATAACAAATGGAAGACATAAATGTTTACTACACAACTGTTCCTTCTTTTGCTTTTTGTTTTCTGCGAAATCTAACAAATACTAAATGTCATTAAATAAGAGATTTCATAGGTAACACTGGAGTTCTCACCTGTTATTACCAAATTCCTAGAGCTAACAAAGCAGATTCTTTAAATACTTATTGAAGTGTCTTCTGCTAAACAGAGAACAGGCCATTACTCCTGTTTATGAAAAGTCAATACATACAGTGTACATTTTTTTGATGATCACACTATTTGCTGCTACCTATTATAACCTATTTTTCTTCAATCTAAGCAGCCCAGATTCATTCAGCTCATACAATATGTGAACATATTCGTGCCATCTCAAAAGTAGATAAACTGAGTTCTGAGATGTTTTATTTATGGGATTTCAGTCTTAACAAATGTTGCAAATACAGCCCAGTAGCTCACAGAACAGCACAACAAGACTGTTTAATTTATACCCTATATATTAAGAATCAAAGTAGAGAATTGAGTGACGTTTTATTTCAGTTACTGCTAATGTGAGTGATGTATAATATCTAGAAATACACATAAATGTATGTATACCTCAAAAATAAAAGCGCTTTTGAAAGAAATAGTGCATAATTTCTTTTTCTCTTCTATCCAGGACACACTGAATGAAATTCAAAGATTAAGAATGTAAGACATAACCTCCCTGCAAGTTAACAGCCTTGGCTGCAAGTACTTGTTTTCCCCACATGCTGCCTGCCTTGTATAAAGCATGCTGACAGTGTAGGACAATGGAATTGCAAAGCTTTTCTAAAACAGACGTCTCTACAAAATTTAAAGCACAATCTTTACCAAAGTTTCACTTTCTTCTACTTTTATTTGTCCTATCGTGTCCACTCCAGATGTCCATTGTAGTTAATTCAATATTAATGAACAGTTTAATGACACCAAAGTGAGGACTGTCACCATGGAAATCGTAGTAAAAGGTCATTTGTGCCTCTCATTTCATACATATGGTATACACTTTTTTTTTTTTCACGTATGCATCAAAAACCTACAAGTTGCAAGTAAAGCATATGTATAGACGGGAATACCTCTTTGCCTGCAGATTAAGCGTGGAGGACTGCACTCCCCAACCTCATCTTCCTCACTATCGCTATAAAAGAGGACAATGAATCAGTCAAGAAATAGAAGTGCTATATTTGGCTTCTGGGTGCTCACATTTTTGTCCTACACACATGACGTGCTTTCCCAGCTCAGCATGTTAATCCCATACAGGGTTAATTTTGAATTCACGCTTAAAGGTACTTCCATATGGTAAAACGTTTGAGCATTTGCTTAAACTTTTAATTGAGTGGGTTTTTTTGAATGTGGGCCCAATTCATCACTGTTTACTTAATTTGCATTTGGGAGTAGTTTATATATTTTACAGAAAGGTATTAAAAAATAAGATTATAGATTGTTTCATGATATAAGTGACTTAGTGGGGCAAAATGTGCAGTCAGCACATCGAAATCAAGAAACAGTCACGGTTAGAGGAAAAACATTAAGACTTCTTAAATTTTTAAAAGTTCCATGTATTTTAAATGTGAAATACACAGACTTTAGATCTATACTGCGGTCAACAGTAATTGTCAGTGCTGTAGTCTATGTCATAGGGATTTGTGAGGCAAAGGACTTTTCTGACCTAGCACTTCCAGAGCACTGAAGCATCCATACAAAATATTTTTTTTTACTGCCGACTCCGAAATCAATTAAATATTTCTAGTTAGCAAAGTTTATATTAACTATAAGCTAATTCTAATAAGCTACCTGTTTCACATACGCTCCAGCTAAGTTGAGTGACAATAACATTTTGTCTCCTCAGGAAGTATTATGCATTCTTTTAAGGGCAAATTACAGAGAAGGGTAAAAAGCAGAAGCAGAGAGTTTGAATAATACAAGAAGTTACTTCTGTTTTCATATGGGTCGTTCCATTTCGAAGCGCTTTGTCAGCTATACCAGGTCCAGAAGAGTCTGATTTGCTTTGCTGGCAAAAACGAATTTGAAAAGAAATGGATTTCCTGCATTTCAGGAAACTGAGGTCCAAAGCAAGAATTGTGTTGGTTAGGAAATTGCAATTTTACTTTTCTTAAACTCCTGGTTCTTCAAGTAACAAGTAGCATCTGTAAAACTCAGTCTTGAAACCGCTGCCAGAGCCAGACTAATTTGCAAGAAGCTTTGGAATAAGCTAAACCTATCTAAAAATCATCTGTTACATTTAAACTGAGGCCCATCTGGAGTTGATTCTGTTGAAGGATGTGAAGTGCAAAAAGAAGGGTTTCTACAAGTAGATCAGCAGCAAAAAGAAGTCTAGGGAAAATGTGAGCCTGCTGTTGAATGGGACAGGGACCTGATGACAAAAGACACAGAAAGGACCAAGGTACTCCATGCCTTCCTCACGTCAGTCTTTCCAGTTACAACTGACCTTCAGCAAAGAAAACTGCCACACTCTTCTCAGTGGTATCTAGACAGGACGCATTAAAATATAATGCATATTAAAATATAGGAAGCTGGAGCCGAATATAAAGAAACACTTATTTATGTGAAGGTGTTCGATGCCCAGAGAGGTTGTGGAGGCTCCGTCCTTGGAGATATTCAAAGTCTGATGGGACAGGGTCCCGGGCAATGTGCTCTGGGTGACCCTGCCTGAGCAGGGGCATTGGAATAGGTGATCTCCACAGGTCCCACCCAACCTCATCCGTTCTGTGATTCTATGATAAAATTAAGCAAAAAAGCCAATTGCCTCTATGACAAGAGACAAAAGCCAGTACCATGGTATTTTTCCCATAGTGTAATCTATTCTATACTGAAGTACCCAAAAAGAATAATCATCTCTTATTTAAATTAACTGCTGGATTTTTCCAAGTAGTGAATTGCCTGTGCAATTCTTCTGATTATGTCAAGTTGATGTTGTCTCTTTGCTTGTTTCTTTTTTACTGTCATGTGCTGAGACTGTAGATTCGTTCCAAGTTCGGCAAAGGCTCCTATTTTGTGTCTACAAGAAGATTCAACGAACATTTCATTTTCTGAATGGTAACTACAGAGAGCAGATAGAATGATATTACTTCCTTTGCGATTGTCAGTCTCTTTAAAACACGTTGAAAAGTCTTGTTTCTGTTAACTATTTATTACTAAAGCTGGGAAGAAGAAAATGTCTCTTACCTACTATTGGTGCTGTAATTTATTTGGGTGGTTCTGTTTGCCTGCAGAACAGCCTGGCAGACTGCAGTGAACCTCATTATGGTATGGATTATTACTGTGCAAGTAAAGGGACAGTCCCCTCTAGTGATGATTAAGACATTTCCAAACCGAAAAGCAGATAGCTCAACCACCTATTAATCACGGAGCTAAGCAGAATACCACCCATCATTCTATAGAATGGATGGTGTCTTTCATAAGCAGCAGTGTTTTCCAAAAGTCTTTAAAATTTTTTTTATAAGCTTTTTTTATAAAAAAAAAAAACCAAACTTGTCAAATACCTGTTTTTCTCTAGTCTGAAAAAGTGATGACTAAGAAGAGGTATGACAAAGATCTGCAAAATCATGAGTGGTATAGAGAGGTTGGATAGAGACCAAGTATTCATTGCCTCTTTCAAAACAAAACCTGCGGGGGATCAAATTAAGCTATTAGGAGCTACGCTGGAAACAAATGAAGGAGTTTTCTTCGTGTAGCAGAGAGTGGATTTAAGGAACTACTTGCTGAAAGGTATGGTGAGTGCCAAAAGCTTACAGAAGCACAAGGAGAGACTGGACAACTTCATAGAGAATAAAACCATTGAGGGTTATTAAATACTCAGGCACTATATCTAGGTCAAGAAGTCTCTGAGCTACTCAGCAGATGGAGGTTAGAAAGTATCCTATGTACTTACCCCATTTTTAGTCTTTCAGAAACATTCTCATTTGGCCACTGTTCCTTTAAGTCTCCTCTTAAGGACAAGCAGAAATCCGCTCGCAAGGCTGCAGTGTCCTCCCTAAGCAATGCAGGAAGAAACAAACAATTACAGGCAACAGGAAACAGAAAAGGTGAAGGGGAAGATCAGAATGTAAGAAAAAAGTAAAACAAGAGGAACTGGAAGAGATCCAGACCACCCTTGACAGTACTCGCTGCTCTCTTCAGGTATACATCAGCTGGTCAACACCGGGCAGTGGTCTGGGACCACACCATCTGTGGTCTGAACTGTCTGACCATTGTCAAATATCAAACAGAGTATTAACTGCACAGTAAACGTGATAATAAGATGTACCATTTTACAATATTATTGCAATAAGTTAACGTTACTTTATGCAGTTATATTAATGCCATTGCCCAAATTAGGAATAAAGCTACTAATTTGTATCACATCAATGCACTACTATTACAAGTTAAATAGCTCTATAAAAATAAGATACTATATATGTCAAAGATGATATGTATTGAAATAAAGCTTTTAAAAACCAGTGACATTCCTTTAGAATGCAGCTTAACTAAAAACAAGCACAGCAATACGTGAATAAAATACTACATGTAGCTTTAATAGTTTTTGTAAGTACTAATCTTTGATATAAGCATCTCCTTAAAGTAGTTGTAGCTCTTAACATAACAAAAACAAAGGATGGTATATGCAAGATAGTGTTAATTTTTAATCCTTAAAAACACAGACAAAAACAGCTGAAAACCTCATTTAGAACTTGAAGATGAGGGAAGGCAGATTGAGAAGGAAGAGCATTCGTCATAATAAAGCAGCAATTTGTACTTCTCCAGCAGCCATTCACAGCACAAACATCTACTAAAATATGCAAGAAATAACTTGTGGTGGGATACCCTCGCTCATCTTTATCATGGAAAAACAAGCATCCAGCACGCTCAATAAGAATACAAGACACGTGCATTGAAAGATTCCAGTACCTAAGGCACCTTCCTATAAAGAGCTGCTCTCTGATGCACAGCACTCTCTACAGCGAGAGCACGCGTGGCTGCAGCACCCTACAAGAGGAAGAATACTCCTCCACTTGCCGAACGTCACCTATATCACGTAATAACAACACTGAGCAATTTTATTTTAGCTAGTGGCATTTAGCTAATGACACGCATTTGAAACCACTAGTTTCAGGGCATGTGTTTTTCCTTTTTAAGGAATTACGTCCCCGTTTATGCCCCAGAACAGCCCAACTGACTACCAAGGTGCAAAGCAGTTTCATAGCACACACACAGATGTGTGTCCCTACTCTGCCCCTCTTCTCTCTCCTTAGGGGAAAACTCCATGGGACTGGTAGAAACAAGGCCTCCAAAACCACGTACTTTCTACCCAGAATTCAAGCTACAGAACAATACATTTCCCAACAGAGGAATTACTGGTCATAGAATGGGGGGAAATGTTTTTTTTTTTTCCCTCTTCTGCTTAATCCTCAAGCAGAATTTCCTTTACACCAAAGACAAGTACCTTATAGTTCCATATAAAGTTTAAGTTGGCAGCAGTGGTACTACCAAGAGCATTGGTGCCAAAAGAATCACCTCTACCTCGATCCCTTGTTCTTACCCCGTGCCATCCTCCCCTCGCACTGGCAGAAGGGTTGATCTGGGAGAAGAAACTGATCCGGGTTATCAGTGACCTGACGGTACTTTACTGGCCCCGTCTTCTGGCGGCTTCCTTCAGGTTTCTGCAGCTTTCAGTGTAAATCCAACTCTGGCCTTAATAAATGTAAAGGGCTGTAGGAGCTCCCTCTCTCTCACCAGAGGCTTTATGTAAGCCTGAACTAGACATTTTATCTCTAAAAGTTAGCTTCCAGTTCATCTTTTTTATTCCTTTAATGTTATTAACCCTAACCTGATGTTAATATTAATGTTACCAAGTAATAGTCACATTATGTTGAAACTACTGCTCTGAGAGTGTAGGTGGAGAAACAGAAGCTGAAAAATCTCTATTGCCAAAAAAAATGTATTTTAATTAGCTTGCAGACAGCGGAATAACAGCTATTGGTGTTCTGACTAGTGCTCTACACTTTCTATGACTACTCTTAAAGGCCTTGGGAAGCATTCAAATGAAATAATTAAATTTGAACCCCACGATTCTGAATTAGACTCTACCAATGCCAACAAAACAAGTTGTGGGAAATTTGAATGCAATGGAAATAGCAGCTGCTGAGATACTCTCCAGTTACGATGGCCTCCTGCACTAACGCCACTGCAGCTGCGCTGCCCTATGACATCTTGGAGAAAAAAAGGATTTCATCAAAGCCAAGCTAAAAGTACTAGCTTAAATTTTCTTTTTAAGTGTATAAAGCTTTAATTAGCACCACTCAGCTGGAAAGCTTATAAATATTTGAATAGCAGTAAGTTGTAGTTTACTTTTACATACGTCTTAGCATAAATTGGGGTCACGTGTAATTATCAAAATGACAGTATCCTCTTTGAGATCGCTTTAAGAGGATCACATTTCCTGATCAGTGTTGGAAAGAACTAATTTTAATGAGAGCCACTGAACCTTTAATGTACTTCCTTTTTATTCTTTAAAAGGATTACTTATGTTCAGAGCTTCATTCATATTGGAATAGGCTGTTTCACGTCACTTTGACAAGCACTAGAGTTCTGTTTTATTCTGTGGTTCCAGAGATAATTGGCAATGTTTAACTAAATATTAAATATGATTCCCCATGAAGGTTTTAAACCTGAATTTGGAGTGAGTGTATAATGTGAGAGTTGTTTTGACTATTTTATTTCAGATGTTCTACGCTGCCACTGAAAACTATATTTAGCTGTTGAAGTTACAGGTTTGTCTTTAAATGCTACCAAGGTCAAAATGTTTTCCTGTGGGAAACGTTTTCCAGTGGAAGAACATTAGCTATAATCAAAAAATAGAAAACCATTTTAACTTACGACAATGCAGTCTTTCTGATTTGCTCACATTTCTTACACGCCACATGTCATTGAGAAGAATTTTGGGCTGAGTAGAACTCCTTTGGGACTACATATGCACTAACTACATGAATTACAGGGATTCCCTTAAAAATACTGCATTATTCCCAGTTGCTGTTTTCTGATGATTCATACAAGATTCATGTCCCATTACAACTCGCTATGATTTAATGTACCTTCAACTCTAGAGCCAGCCAACATTACCACTGTGAACACCCCACTGGGGATCTCATTACAAAAAGAAATCAGGTACTCCACATTCTGCTAGTTTCATTCATAATTATCAGTGGATGAGATCCTCAGCCTTGTACATCTGTTTATAGCTTTCTCGATGTTTCTCACTGTACCGTTTTGTACAGACTAATACTTAGTCCAGCATAAGCTAAAGTGTTTTAATTGATGCCTGATTTCAAGTAAAGGGGGATCTCCAGATGCCAAAGACTTACTTATACAACCATGCTTACTTGGTGTAAGCACGTAACCATGCTTTTACTTGTATAACCATGCAAGACACAAAGTAAATGTGAATTAAACTTAGCAGAATTCCCTGTCACTCAAGATGGTATTTTAATTGACGTTACTATATTCCTGTTACGCCTTGGTATTGCTCTTATCAAGGTTTTGCATTTTGGTTGCATGAATTTCCTCGTGAAGAATACTTTCTTTAATTTGCTTCAGATCCCATGGCAACAATAGGATGAGTAGACAGGGTTTCCATTCAAACTAAGCACCAAACACAATCTCAAAATCTGTACATCTGGAAGGTACACATTTGAAACAAATGCTTCATGTAGAGGGACTATATCCTACACAGGACAACTTCCAACTTCTATTGAGGCAACACATCTGTTTCTTAAAGTATTCTTTACAAAAATATTCCAGAAATACCAGACTGATCCAGCAGGAATTCACTGCGCAAATGCTGAGATCTTGCATTATCGGTCTAAAGAAACTGCTGTAACAAAGTTCACTATAGACATTAACGTAATTGCATATTGCAGATACCTTCCCCTCCTGCTTTCTGTGATATCCTCACACCTCCAACATTGCACTGAAAGTCAGTAAAATTCAGTAACTAAAAACCTACTCCAAATGCTCCATTAGATCAGAATTTCCATCTTTCTAAGTAATGATAATTGTTGAAATAAAAATAAACAGTTGGGAACTGTAAGCAACTTGATATATTAGAAGCCCTTCAAAATGGTAGGTAAATGCCATGCTATAGGAGTTGTTCACATCTCTTGGATGAAGACAGTTGAATTTAGAATGAAAGTAATACTGAAGCACAAAGACAAGCCATATACCCATTTTGGCAGCTGGTGCCTTGCTTTTGGCTCCAGTAGCTTCATAAGCCTTAGTTAAGCTTGTTATGCATTGTCTGTTTTGCCTTTTTTCTTTTTTTTTTTTCCATTTGAAATGTATGCTTTCCTGTTTGGGACAAAGGAAAGGACTGGCATACGTGATATGCTGCAACTTGTTGCCATCCTCCAGGGTTTAGGATGGAGGGTCTTGCAGTGAGGGAGCATCTGTGCTGTGCTCTTATCAGAGTGCAAGCTTTCCCATTTGGATTTAAACAGCATATTCCTCAATGTTGCTACTGGGTACCGTGTCCTGTGAGCAGTGTCCTGCGAGTTCAATACAAGTCCCAGTCTCGTAACACTTACTTTGCTGTAACTTCTGGTGCTGTCACGTACACGTATTTCCATTTATTGTTGCATCCACACCAATGGTAGCGCTTCACTTACAAATCTCAACACCATGAAGTATTATTGACTTAATTCCAGCCTATTGGAAACAGACAGTTTGCATCAGTAGCTCCTATCTGGGCCTCCGTTCCGAAACCACCGCACCACTTCCTACATGGTGCAATCTGGAAAGTGATTTATGATAGAGACACCAAACGCGGGGACAGAACCCCTCCTTCCAGCAGGCACGGGTTATCCTATTAGCTGAAGAGCTGTCACTCTTCAATGTGGTTCCCAACACTTAAATGAGACTCTCGATCCCATTGGAATCTTATTCAGGATGGATTAATTTAAATTTTTTTCTTTTTGTTTAATTTCTGTCACGGTAACCATGGTGATAAGCTCTGCAGGAATTAACAGAATCATTTGAAATATATTAAATAGATAATGTCACTCAGTATCCATTTTAATGTGTGCCATCCTTCAGATATTAGCTCGGAATACTGTTAGTGTTGAGGTCCAACGGACTTCCGTAAATACTATTCAACTAATCGATCCATCTACTAGCAGTATCAGAAGACATTTGCTACCACTTAAAGTATAGTATTTCACCTTTTTGGATCAGTTCCAGGGTACAGCATTGCATATGGGCAAGTCCCATAGCTTTCTATTTATTTATTTAAGGGCAGAATTAAATCATAGAACTAGAGCATTATCCACGGCTATTAGCAATGCACTTCTGCCGAAAAGGTTTTAAGGATTTATTCGGCAGTATCAGTAGCAGTTCTATAGACTGCTTCTCCATTTTGTGTTCTTTGCATCACTGTACCGCGTGGGCTTTTTTCATATTACTATTGTGCTATTTGCATTCACTCGAGTAAGTGACTGTGGTGAATTTTAAATATAAATTTATTCAAGAAACGCATACGTACCTTGCTATATTTGGAATGAAAAATGAGGCACAGAGTTTGCAAACAAGAAAACAAGTAAGCTAGATATATCATAAACAGAATACAGGAAAAAAAAAACATTCTTTAATCACAGGCAGCAAGGCATCATTATCTTGGAGTTCAGGTTGCTAAGCAACTTAACTGTTATAAAACCTACGCAGCAAAAACTTTACTGTTAATGAACTATAAGTACAGTAATGTCCAAAGTAACACAGATTAAACTGATAACATTGTATTTCATATACTCCCTTATCTGTACAAACCAGGCAAGTCATAGCAAAAGTACGTAATCTTATTCCCATTTTTCATTATATTAATTTTTAATTGTTTTGAACCATTTATTGCTGTGCAATAATACAATATAGAAAATATAGTCCTAAAGAAAATGCATGATGGATAGTAGAATAAATATCAAGTGACATCAAGCAGGTATCAAGCAGAATTTTCAAGACACATTTTCACTTAGTACACATACAATGGGAAGTGTCTTACCTGAAGACCTCCTGTGTGCTGCTCATTTCATTAATAAAAATCCTGTAGCTGTAGAACTTGAAGACCTTTTAGGAATTTTGTTCTTTAGAACTAAACCCTACTTTTCAACCCAGGTTCATGAGTTAATTTGTCTTAGAGGCATAAAAATCACTCCAGAAACTATTAGCAGAAAGACAAAACAAATAGATTATAATAAATCCCCTTAAAACACTCCGTGGACATGTTGAATTTATCCCAGTAATTACAAATTGTGTTCCATATATTTACTAAATAAGCACTTGATATGAGAAGAGCTAAACACACCAAAATGATGACTAGAGAAGTTCATCGTGTAGCTCTTAGTTATAATAAAATAAGTCAGGATATGTGAATCACAGAACAGGAGTGGGAGAGAAAGACGACTACACTATTTTTTTTTTTTTTTTTTCCCCCCAGGAACAGCAAAAACTGAGATCTTCCTCATTCCCATCAAAACAAAATCCTGCAATTTCAGGAAGTACCTCCCTGCCTTCCTTCAGCATTGCCCACATCCTTGCACATCTAAGTTTGTATGGAGCTGACACTGGTGTCCCCAGAGCTTGAATCTCACCACTCAGAGGCTGTGGCGTTGAGCTCTTCCCAATGAGCAAGCTGCTAAGACAACCATTACTTGTCCTGGACCGGAGCTGGGTGGGCTGCAGCTGGACACAGCCTTTCTTGTATCATGTTCTCCTCCTGCTTCTGCTCCTCACCTACAGACTGTATTCTAGGTTATTATTATCCAGTCTTGTGGGAAAATAAGGCAAATTCAGGACAGTGTTATCTAATGAAGGTTATGTCTCAGGCAAAGAATCCCAGAAATTCAAATGATGGCGCTTACAACTTCAAAATTCAATTGCTTCACCTGATGAAATATGAAGGTGTATTGGGTCAGTGTTCAGATTCTTGGGCGCTATGTTCTGCAGTTCAGACTATGGGGATAAGCGTAACTAAAGTAAGAATAAATGCATTAAGTTGATTTAGAACTTACACAACCTTATTTCCCTTATACCTTTGAACCATCATGGATGCAACAGTGTCACAGTTACACTAACACTGTCTCTTAACTGTAGGGCTACGAATACATTTAAGATATGAACTATGTAACTCTTCAAATTAATTTTTCTGGATCCTTGTTGGCTCAATAGTCATCCCAAGGGCTTTTACTCTCGAGCATTCTTCCTTAGTTGGGCCACTGACCATAAAGCATCACAGCAAGACAGGGAGAGGAAGACATTAAACATCCAGTGAAAGATTTCTGCTGACTTCAGTAAACATTAGATCAAGCAAATAACCATGCATCAAACTATGCTTTGATTAATGGCTTTCAGTGAGAACATATTTCATAAGCAAAGCTTACAGAACGAAAACATCCATCCTTGTTTTTCTGAAGTATCCTTTAGAGGATGGAGCATGGAGTTAGAGCACCTTAGCAGCGATCCTTTCTGTTGGTTACCAGCACATGACCATAAGCAAGAGAACTATCACACCAACTTCTCATATAGGAACCACAGAAGAGGTCAAATAACTAACTGTCCAGGGAGCGTGGGCTGTCTTTGTAAAACCTGAAACTGAATACAAGTCTTCTGCATTCCAGCTGAATGTCTAAGCAAACAGATCAGTCTTATCAACACAGGAACAGCTCTCTCTTT
>VYZM01007786.1:39663-83369 GCA_013398915.1 Dromas ardeola
GTCATCTTTGCAAAAAGTGAAAATAATTAACCATTGCAAATAAGGTCTGTAGTGGGTTCTCTGGCATTTGAGCTCTCATGTCAGGATTAAAGGTCTTCTGGGTCCTTTACTCAAGTCATTCAGGCTTCTTTGGTATTAAGAATGATGCCTCTGTGCGGTGATAGCATGAAGATGGTTATCACACCCCTGAAGTAGTCAAGATCCTAGGCACAAAAAACTTTATCGATCAACATGAAAAACTTTAAGATATTTTCCAGCAAACAGGACACCACTGGAGCCTTCAAAAACTAATGACACTGCCAACATGAAGCAAACAGATATCCTTAAGTAATTCCTCACCTGTATCCTTAAAACAATCCATAACAACAACCACTCTTACTGCCAGACTTTTTCTTCTAGGTAGTAAAATATTTACTCTGAAAACAGAAACATGCCTTCTCACCTGCCCAATAAAAACAGTCAAATTTGTTGTTGACGACTTCTCAAGTTTCATCCCTGTGTGTGTTCTTACTTTTGCCTAGCAATTTGTGCAACACCTTTCCTCATTTTTATTCACTTCGTAGCAAAGCAAGCAACTACCGGGGCTGGGGGGAGAGAGAAAAGAAAATAACCTTTCAGACCAACGGGATAGAAAAAGCCTAACATAGGAAGGCAAAGAGGGACAGACTTGCTGACTTCGTGTCTACAATGGCTGCAGACTTACACTCTCTCAGGCAGGCAGAAGCAGCCACAGGAGTCACTTTTCATCCTCTCTGGGAGAGGAAATTTATTTTCCCCTCACCTCTCGGGCATTAAAACTCAACTTTGTTCACAGTGCTGAGAAATGCTGAGCTTACCCTGAATTTTATATACAGTAGAGTCAGCCTACACCACTCTCCACACTGACTCTTCTCTCATTTGCAGTCTCTCATCTTCACTACCGAGCCTGTTCCAGTGAACCTCTCCAGAACTTGGCGTATTGTATAGCAGAGTTATTCCTGTTGCTCCACTAATTTTAAAGCTTTTCAATCTACAGCATATTTTTCCTTCACTGAAATTCGACTTATCCAAGCAACCAGGAAGACACTGACAAAGTCCAAATCTTATCTTCATAATATTTTTTTTTATCTTTTCGCTGATTGCGCCTATCAATCTCTATAATGTCAAAGAAGAAAGGAGAAATAATAGCTCCTCCTCCTATAACTTAATCTCATTGAATACACTGATAAAAGACAAGTTTCTTTTTCCTGCAGCCTGGAGGGGAGTTCTTTGCGGTGCACTTTGTCTCCTTCACCTAAATGACATCACCTAGCCTCAGAATTTCCAAAAGCCATTTTTGCCTTTGAGTGATCTAAGTCTCTGCCGGCTGTACTCCCAGCTCCCATTTTTAGCAGTAGAATGGACGGTGTGCCTTGTCACCTCCAGCTCAAAAAAAAAATACGTTTCAAGTTTGTTAGAGCTCCTTCCCTTCTGTCAAACTTTTTCATTTCTTCTATCACCAGAACACTCAAACCTATTTCTCCTTTAGCTAAGCTACTGCTAAATCCTATCTGCTTTCCTTTCACATTGTTCTCTCAATCTATTTTCCTATCTCTCTGATCCTGAAACCATAGTAGATACTTTTGCCATTACCCCTTTTCCTACTTGTCACCCTGCGTTCCTTGGTTTATTGGGAATACAGCTGCTAACCACCCCCGGCCCTTGGCACCCGGTTTTGTCATTCCTTTATCTTTCACATCACATTCAGGCTTTTCATTTTCAGCTGCAGAACTCTACGACTCCTACCTAAACTGACATCTCCGGTTTTAGTGTAACCTGCAGTGCCATCTGAGTTCTGCACTCCAAATGCCCTGTTTCTTAGTCCTTTTCACTGTGTTCTGTCTATACTTTGACATCTTTATCTAATACTATTCTTCTTTTTGGAATAACCTCTATAGAGTTTAGGTTAAGACTTTTTTTTTTTTTTTTCTTTTCCTTTTTTTTCTTGCTGGCTTCATAGCCCAATTTGTAATTTTTCTGAAAAAGTGACAAGTTTAAACACTTAACCCTTCTTGCAGAGAATAGGCAGCGTTTTTTTCTTTTTTAGAAGGGAAGGCTNTCTAAATTTGAAATCATCAATTATCACTCCTACTTTTGCAGAACAGATTATATTACAGCTAATCCCAGCAGCACTCAATCCACATTCAGTTTGGCGTGTACCAATGAACATGGTTTAGGTCCTTCCAGGAATAACACAAGACCATGGTGAAGCTGAACATACAAAAAATTAACAAGGAGGAAATCAATTAATTGATAAGTTGAATTTTTACAGCTGATTTATTATTATGATTAAAAAGGGTGGGAGAAGCACAGTCTCCCATATGAGGAAAAATTAAAAAGGGAAGATATAGTAGCTACAACAGGCAGGTACACACTGAAATACATGTCATAAGGAAAGTCAGTTGCGTCAAAGTCTTTTGGCTCTTTGGTTCTCTGATGCTCCATGGACTGTCCTCTCCCTTTGACAACTCTCACTTAGCATTTCCCTAAGAAATGAGGTAATTGCTGTAGAGTCAGTATTAAATAATTAAGGTAAAAGGGGATTAGATGGTTTCAGAGTAACCTCTGTACCATCAACTAAGCAAAGTCTAGCCTGGTTGCCTTCCTCTAGGGAACATGGGAAAAATGGACATATCTTTAGTATGTCTCAACCATCTGTCCCTCTCAAACTTTTATATTACTCCAGTTCCAAGACCTATTTGCAGGGGCAGAGAAGTCACTTTAAAACAGAACTATAAACCTAGAAAATTTGAATTCAAAGTTGTGCTCCGGATACATTTATAGCATTCTGGCTCTACTTACCATTCAGCAATGAAAGGGAATTTTCTGACTCCTCACTCCAGTTAGCCTTCTGGAGCAAATGTAACTATGATAAATTCTGTGGGAGTCCATCCACTTTTAGTTTTCCCCCCTGAGTTGAAAGTAGCTACACATGTGTAATCCCATGAAAGCAATACAGTTTCCCTGGCATAGCTGCAAACATTACTAGTTTAATAATACTTTTTATTTTTGGTAACAAGAAGAGGAAGCAAAAATGTTATCTTGAGTCATGTCTCAAAACAAAGGCTTTACCCTCAGAAGCCCCTCTACTTTCAAACGGAATACACAAGTATAACAAATATGCTGCTCTGGAGAGCTTTCATTCCATTTGGGGGGAAAAAAAAAAAGATAGCAGAGACTTCCAAGCCACTTCGCAAGTTTTGCACGCCAGAGCCTGCACAACAAGGGGCGAACAGAAAACTATGAGTAAGATTCATTGTTCCAATTCTTTGTGCCCCCTGTTCTTCCTTTGCAGAGACACACTCATCAGGAGCCTGCTGCCTTAAACTGGAACTTCCAGCCCTGTAACTATCTAGGGCCACTTAGAACAATGGCACTGTTTGTATACTGGTCATAAATGCCAGCTTCACTGTTTGTAGTTAAACCCTTTACTGCCTTTCAGACTAGCATATGGTAATAATCACCGGCTTTATAAAACAGTAACAAATTCATTCAAAGGAAAACACAGATTGCGATAACTCAGTAATCTGGAGGTCAAAGTTGCGGACCTGCTCCAGCCAGGCTCCTGCGTGACCTACTGTCAGATTTTACATGAGTTCCCATGAGTTGCAACTGTGCAACTCATTTCTGCAGATGTAATAAAAAAAGCTGAGGTCAAGCAAGCTACAGGGCTTATTTCCACATCTAATCACATTCCAGTTCTATGGGCACACATCTGCAGTTTTACCTTTCTTCTTGTCATTATCCCTTCATTTTTGAATTAAAAAACTAACACAGATCACAGTTGTGTTACCCGTTCAGGAATTTCTGGTTTACTTTTAGTTCTGGCTGTTGCAGAAAGTACTGAAAAACATCTATAGACTTACAATTTTCAGCAAATTTGCTTTAGTCATACTGGGGCACTTCTTGCATTTACTTTCCATGAGTGCTCAAACAATTGAGTTTTCCTGACATAAATGCCTGCGGAGAGGGAATGAATGTCAAGGTCTTAAGCCAAAGCATTTGTGGCAACCAAACTTATCATTCAATCCAGAAGTGATGTGCACTCTTTCATTTAGTAAATGGAAACACACACGCACCATTGTGATTTATGATTGAGTACCTCTAAGAAACAGCTTGAAATGAAAAAATAGCAGAGTTGTCTACAGTATATAAAGGCGAAGGCAGGGCATGAAAAGGTGAAATGGAAAAATACATATGGAAATCTAAATTATTAATTAAAGAAAAATACGACTTTTTACTTTTTTTAATCTTGAGTTGGTAATACCTTTAAGTCTTTGCCATTAGTTTTGAATGTCAACTTCAATATTCAAGTTGTGATCCATCTTTCTTTCCTTAGTTTCCTTCTCTAGTCTTTGCTATTCTAGTTCTTGGTAAAAGAGGCAAGTCTTCATGGTTATCACACGTTCTTCTACTACAGCTGTACCTTTTCAAGTTACACTTACCTTCCATCACAAACTCCATTCTCCTGTGGTCAATTTATACTGCACTGTTGAGTACAGTTTACCGGAACTGGGATTTTCACACTTTGTTTTATAAATAATTATGCCTTTTTGCCTTTTGAGGAAAAAAGTTAAATATAATCAGCAATATACAGTTAGCTGTATTCCACAGAGCTGGACAAGCTGCAAAACAACTTAATGCAAGTGACAATAACTGCAAATATAGACACTAAAAAAAGAGTAACCACATTCTATATTTCTGCAAAATACATTGTTAGAAAAAATGAGATGCCTGTTTATTAAAATACAAACTGTATGTGGCCCATAGAATACTGATTTTAATGTCCTCATTACTGTTAAATGATTTTCTTCTCACGTGTACCATTAGTAAAAAAATTGTCAGTTAATGGCACTGGATTAGAGTGTTGTGGGGTTTTTTATTTAAATCAAGTATGCTCACAAAGTCCGTTCCATAAGAATACTGCTGGAAATTAGTAGGAAAACAGTAAGATCAGATCTATGTAGGCTTTTCTTTCAACAGGTGGCTGATGGGGGTCACTGTAGGTCCCTATTCTGAATGCTGCCTGCGTCACGGACTGCATACATGCACAGCAGCGGGCCAGGGTTTACGTTGCAAATCTTGCGCCGTAACTCTCATGCAACCCAAAAACTGTGAGAATGACTCCACAGAAAAACTCTGGCCTAAGTTATATGAACATAGATTCTTTTAACGTTGCCATCACTGCAACACTGAAGCATCTTTCCCAAGCAGTACTCCTTAACATCACATTCTCTTTTTTACTTAAAAGTTAAAGAGTTCTGTATAGGATGTAGTAACTTTTCCCCCCTTTAGTTTTAATTCCTCTGCTCTGCAAGAGAAGGCAAGTGGAAGACGGGACAGAAACAGCACAGACCTATGACGTATATTTCAACAGATATTTACATGCATTACAGAACACAAGTGTTCTACCTCCAATAGACCGTGAAAAGCTGTGCTAAAAAAAAATAACAGAAGAGAAAAATCAGGTATTGGACTGCAATACAAATATTCTTACAAACAATAATGTTGCTTTACTTACCCGGCCCTGTAGCCAGGTTCCAAACGTACCTGTGTGTCCATTTTACACATCTGAAACTTCTTGGGAAAAAGGGCTTTGCCTTGTGCTTACACCTACTTCTATTTTGTCAGTCCCAAATCATTTTACAGGAGGAATACACACTTTAATTTCCACTTCATTAAGATCTTTACTCTCTAGCTACTAGTGACAAGATGCACTGATTTAATGGATAAGATATGAATATGCTCTCTAAAGAGATTTATTTAAAACTTTGACCTACCTTTTCAGTGACCCTCTCTGAACAAAAGACCTGAGTACACTTCTCCTGCATAAGAATTTCTTTTTTAGAAGAGTACAGCTCACTTTGAGGAAGGCCAGCAAGGGACTGCTCCCTGCTTTTCTCCCCCTACTGAAAGGGTTCACGTTGAGTTCAAGAACTAAAAAAACCACAACCACTTTTTTTTTNAATAAACTAAAGCTAGAAGTCCCACAGGATTAAAATTCTCAGGGTCTAACCTGGAACACAATTGTTGATCTGAGACAAATATGAACATCCAACATTACGTACTTCGGAAACTGGACGACCAGCTTTCTACAACGTACACAAATAATACATTTTAATAAAATAATTTACATTGCCCCAAGTCAAACCCTAGAAATGTAAAGATACATCTTTTAATAGACCTACAAACCAGTAAACTGAACACACTGCCTAGTTTGTTTGGCAGGC
Source organism: Dromas ardeola (assembly GCA_013398915.1). NCBI lineage: Eukaryota > Metazoa > Chordata > Aves > Charadriiformes > Dromadidae > Dromas > Dromas ardeola. The sequence continues at coordinate 45,912 of VYZM01007786.1, forward strand.
TGCTAGTCACAGAGTACACTTCATGGCCCACCAGTCCACAACAGCAGCACAGGGTCAGCCACGCTATTCCATTTGCTCAGCTGGCATTACAAAGGAAAAGAAGCAGGCAGGGAAGTGCACTGTACAAAATTATCAGCTAGGAAAAGGTACGATAAGGCATAAATCCCTAGGAAAGTTGGTGCCACTAAGTTGGTGTTCTAATGGAGGAGAAGTAACTTGCTGCTACTTTCGCAGTCGCAGTTATGCTTTTATTCATTGTACTTAACAGAATGATGTAGTAAAAGTACTTTTAAAATGGATGCGCTGTTGAAGTAATTAAAGCATTTTCACGACCAAGAAGTCAGCGATAGTCTTTTACATTCATCCCTCTTTCCAGCAATGCCCACGTGCATAAAAGAGATGAAATCAAAAGTCCATCATGAAAACATACTTCAAAAAAACCCCAACTTACTTCTATTCTTCAAGCCTCATGTTTTTTTGTTTATTTACTCTCTAGGGAACAGGCAAAGTAGGAGAAACTTCATGTTTTACCAAGTAGGTGTTCTTATGGCCCACAACTTTCACTTTAGTCTCGGCAGGTCACTGCAACTTAGCTATGTCCTCCTCAATTTTCTTTACTGTACTGTATGAAAATACGGTCACAAAGAGAATTTCCCATCATAAACATCAACTCTAGAAGGGAGAGAAAAGTGTCCTTTGCATTCTATCAGCTAGAAATTCTGAAGTACCCCACACGCTGGCACCTGTGTGGGGCAGCAGCTTCTGAATCCTGGTTTAAAAATCCGCAGCAGGACTCCAGCACACCTTTTATCTTTATCATCTATGTGTATATTCTACATTCAGAAGAACTGATCCAAGTGTTCTTATGAGGCTGCACATACAGAACTGACCTGATACTAGCCACATCCAGACATGTATTGTAAGTTTGAATATATAGTCATAACACCATGTTAAAAAGGGAAAAAACCCTACTGCTAACACAGATTAAAAAATAAGGGTTTTTTTTTTTCCCTTGAAGGAACTTTCAACTCTAGTGCCATCCCTGTTTGAGCCAATGCTTTAAAAACTCCTTGTACAGAACAGGTTTGACTGATATTTTACAGTAATACATTTTGTCAAGGAAGTATCCAACGGGAGCAAGTTACTATATAGACTCTAACACGGCTTGCCACATTTTTGCTAGTGTTTTCAATGTCCACACAACAAGAAATTGCCCATTAAATTTATTGACCAATTTTATGCTAACTGTACTCATTACAGTCTGTGAGGAAACTAGGTAATTGGGTTGTTATACTTCTATCTTTAGAAATAAATTAGAATTACTGCTTAGTTAGAATAATTTAAAATGTCTGACTGTGCCTGTTCTAAGCATCCATTAACAAACGCTGGCTTCTACTCGACTTCCCACTGCATTAAACAGGCCATTTCTGTACACAAGACAAAGCAGCTAATCAACTGGAGGTTGAAAATAAATATGCAGGGAGCAGGCATACAAACTGTAGTGTTAAAATACATTTGTCTTATGCCAAGATTCATTTGTAAATTTATCTCAAGTGTTATACTTACTAAGTCGTGTTGATGTGTTTTCAAGATGGTTAACTGCTAGAAAACAAGTAATATTTACAGTACAGTTAAGCGGAGTGAGTTATTCAGCAATACCCAAAAGCAGAATCTGAAAAGACAGGTGTAAAGAAGCATTTGAATGCTGCAGGACTCAGTACTTTAACATCTAACTCGGATCCTTTTACAGCTCAGGGACTCAGACTTCCACGCTCAAGATTTCTAAAATTATGCACAGTCTCTATGTGACTATTCCGAGACCTAGGAAAGCTAGTAGAACAAAGCCAAGCTGTCCAGTAGAAAATACCAGCAAGGAGTGCAGAGACAGAGTAATCTGGTATTTGTGAAGATATATTAACTCTTTGCAGAGCGCTGCAGGGGAACACTTCCCTGCACTTACGAAGCCTGTGTGTTCATAAACTTGAATCCTTTCCCAAAGTAGAATAACTAAGTCTATTCCAAACGTATCTCAAGAGGACAATAAATAATCATACTATTATCTTTTAATTCTGTATCTTTGAGATAGCTAACCACAGAGTTATAGAAGCTACAAATTAAATTCTATTTTCTGAATAAGGGATGATTAACTCCAAGCTACCAAAAAGTACCAGTCACCGTGCTGTGAAATGTCCTGAATATAGATGCAATCACCCAATCCATTCAGTGTTCAAAGATCCACTTTCTTTTCATACAATAAAAATTCACTGAGCCAGAAGGAAATGAAAAAAAAAAAGAAAAACCAAACCAAAACTGTAAACTACTATTTGGAAAGCTCACATATAAATAAAACAGATGTTTTCGTTTGTTTTGTGAAAGGTGGTAACCAAAGATCAGTCATCCACACATCAAACAAGTGCTCTAAGTCTGTTGACTGAACAGCACCGTGGCAGCACCACAGCTCCTCCGGAGAATGCCTTGTAAATTAACTCCTGTAGGCAAAATAATCTAAGGATTGCTTTGTTTGAGATGTGACTAACAACACCTCTTGGCAATAGCTACACCTCTGCTATTTTTTGGAATTCCAGAAATAGCTATAGGTTAACTGAAGAAATTCACAGACAATAATCAGGCATGGATGGGATGTCATGCAAATGCATATCACATAGATACTACACTGTGACTTCGGTTTATATTTTGAACCTGTCTACCGATGAAGTTCACCAACTAAATCTTGCTACAGTCATTGCCTTAGAACAGCGATATTAGTCCTGTAAGATCAGGCATTCTCTCGTTGAGTCAGGAAAGATACTGACTGGGAATATAATCATCAAATCTTTATTTTTTAATGACAAAAGTTAAAGCAACTCTAATGTTAGAAAATAACATCAGAAGTCCTGTATCAAATGTCAGTAAGTTCTGCATCAAATTAAAGCAGTGAATAATTCTAGAACTTGAATAAACTACTAAATCTCCACAAAAAGAAAAATAGAATACATAGTAGAAAAGAAGTGGGCGACTTAACAACAACACTAAAGTAGCTTTTGGTAAGAATGGATCCACCTGCCACCTGGATGCTAAAGCAGTCTATACTTTGCAGAGATGAGATGATGGAGGAGCTAGAAAAGGGGCATGACATCCATCCATCAGTGGCTCAGGTCAGAGAGAAAAGAGTACCGTAATTCCAGTATCAGCAAAAATTTGAAGTTACTACCTATTAACATACACTAGACCTAATTACCTGTTACCCATTAGATTTTCTTAGTAGATTGTTCATTTTGGATAGTATTTCCACAGAATAATTCACCTTAGAAGTAAGAAGTTTAAGATTAGAGCTTCAAATGATTTAAATTATTGCACGCACTAAGTAAAATAGTAACTTTTTTTGGGTTGTTCATTTGGCTAAAAAGGTGGTATTATATAAAGCAAAAATGCATCCAAAGTGTTTCTTTCCCTGTATTTTTGTCATCCATGAAACCCGAAATTATATTTGATCAGAACTAAGGAAATCTTCAAGGTAAATAAATTTGTTCCTAAGGGTAGTCTTCATTTTCTTAGTGTACTCGCACAAACTCCAGGTGCAATATTAAAAGATCAAGTCAATCAAAGGTCACACGAAACGTGCAGATCCCAACTTCAAGTTGCAATTCTACTTGTACAAACTGCAAGGAATCCCTACAGAATGCAGAAAACCAAGTGCATGAATTGCGATTCGTTAGCGCAGTAAAAATGAAACCTCCTTATTTTACGCATTATCATTAGAAAACTGCTATATTGTGGCACATTTAAGCCTATCATGAACACTTTGAGGCCAAATAAGATTCCCCACTATTCATCATCACTGCTCCAACGTAAGCTTTCAAACAGAAACATTTTTTCTTAAAGGACTTTGTCTTTTACTTTATGAATGTACCTTGTACCCCAAGACACAGCTCCAAATCGTGGGGGAAATCCACGTAGCCACCTCTGGGCAAAAAAGTCTGGACAACATCAGCTGCTAAGATAGAAATACGAGTGCAATGTGTCTGAACAGAATATACAAAACTGAGAAGGTATTTGCTCAAAATCTGGTAAGGCTGTGAGTGAAGACAACCATCAGCCACATTAAACACTAACCAGGCAGTTACCAAGAGACCTGGGGGGTGGGGGAAGAAAGAGTCAGCTTAAGATCAAGTATAAAAAGCACTAAAATTCCTAACACTGAGAAGAGAGAAGCAGTCAAAACCTGGTCTGACACCGAAAAGATGCCTTCCTGGCATCTCAAGCTGTTGAGGCCTGAGTGAGCACCCTCCCCAGCAGCCAGCAGTAGCCTGTATTCTGGCCAGCGGGCTGACAGTACAGGGGACAAACAGCAGTGACCGCTCCTGGGGTGTCTGCACGTCACCTTGTGGGGTGCTATCCCACCAGGTGGCTGGATTAGTGGAGCATAGGGAACAGCACAGGTATGCACGCAGCTACAGCACCCATGTGTCCAAAGGAGATGCATGTAAATAAGGTAATGTATTCTTCGAAGGGTGGGCTCTTATAACCCATGCCTCCTGTTAAAGGGATAGAGGTGAGCATGTAACTGCAAACTTGCGGGGGAACTGATGCAGAAGAGTGTTTGGATATCTGAAGGTGTTTACTAAGGTTTTGCAAGGGTCTAGGACAGTCATTTATCTGTTATATTGCTGCTTTTAATCCTGCATGTATAGTTCATGGACTAACAGTTAATTACAAGCTATAAACAAGTCAACAAACCACTTTAATTCTAACTTGATTTAAGCCAAGAGTTGTTTTCCCCTACAACAAGCACATCCACTCTTTTCAGTGTTTTTTATTTCACACTGATATGCATCCTTCAGCTAAAACTTAACTGTCTCAGGTTTTTCTTTTTTTAATTATTTTTTTCCTTTTCCTTCACCTGAGGGTACTTAAGATATTCAGGAAATCAACCAACTAGCTATACAGGTCACATTTGCTTCAGTACTCAGACTGATTCCAACCAAACTACTACAACATCCGTACTCCCCAAAAATAATGGCTTCAAAACCCTGACCAAAACAGACCGTCTTTGAAAAGTGGATATTAAGTTCTTGGGTTAGACAAATGAAAATTTAAAAGGTTTAACACGTATCCTAGCTTTCCTTATGTGGCCTCTTGAACAAGATGCCTAGTGAATTTAACCAACTAGATCAGATCTTTGCATCAGGAAACTCCAATTAAGCACCATATGAAAGACTGGTGTGTTTCTCCCCCCTGCAACTGACAAATTTTAGTTTTAGTTCACTTAAAGACAACACTGAGAAAAGTGTCATTCATATTTATCTTCTTCAAGCAGAGTAAAAAAATACACTTAAATTTAATTTTGTAAGGTTCGCTTCTGAACCTCTGCTGATGACATTTTTATAGATTAGAGGTAATGAAGAATCCTTTCCCCATTTTAACTTCACAAATTCTCAGTCTTTTTAAAGTATAGAAACTGCAAAATCTAATGCTTGGGTTCCAAAATGTAGGGCCTCATTATTATCCCTATATCCTAAGTAAAAACTCTTTGCATAAAACTCTACATTGACAGATCTTGTAATCAAACACACTGAACAAGCACACTCATTGATCTGTGACTCGGGTCCTCAGAACCTTTTGGAGGCTCAATAATACTAATGTTCATTGAGTACACATGAGCTGCTTCTAAAATTTGCGGGTTTTTTGTTATTTATGGGCTCCTGACTTTTGATTAGTCAAAATAATTACCTCCCAGAATTCTTTTTCCTTTTTTCTGTATTCAAGATTAAAGCATTCCATATTATGCATCAGGATTTTTAAAACTAAGCTTACAAGAGACATTATGTCACCTTAGCAACTACTTTTTAAGAGTCCCTTACCCTGCAAAAGCTGATTTTTAACATGCACTTAGAGTTTTAAACTAGCAACTGGCAACCACATTCTTCATTACAATTTCAGAAAGCCGTGAACACTTAAAGCTAAAAAGAATCAAAATATAACAGAGTCTTCTGTGACAAAAACATCTGTTCATAGTACACTAACTTTTTTCAAATCTATTCATACAGGTGCCATACAAAGAATGTGGCTAGAGGAAACCAGAGTGACCTAGCATTCCAAGAACAAATACTACAGAAAAAAAATGCAGTTAAAAAACACACAGAAAAGGCAGTTATTCGAATGTAGTCAGCCAGGGAAATGAATCCCTTACCCATCAGTTGCATGCCCTCTAATTCCAACCGACACTGCTCCAATGCCATATTTACTCCCCATTTCTACTACTCCTTGGCCCTTTTCCAAGTTAACGGAAAATCTATACTTTTTCTCCTTCCAAGTGCTAGGAAGAAAACTACCCTTCCATTTCTCCCTGTCTAGAAGGTACCTTCCCTCAATAACAGCAAAATCCTCACCTACTTTACTGTTTACATACTCCATCCGTGGAATAGGGAATCAAAGAACTGAAAATTCTTCCTTTTCTCCGTAACTTGAGTGCTTCAAACAAGCACAGTAGGAGCACTTCTCCAATTAACATTTACCCAGCACATTCCACCTCCTCATTCCCTTAACACATCTGAGTCACAACCACCAGCTCAAGCAACTGGAAATTAACCTACTAAAGCAAAAATGCATTGTTACACACTCATTTGACACATAACTTCATAGAAACCTACATTTGGGAAAGGAGAGAGTTTCCCCTTTTAATAAAATTTACTTATTTAAGATGGAGAGGACCTGTAGAGACATGCAGCGTCTTGCATTAAGTCCATTGATGTACTACGAAAAAACTGAAGGCTTTCAGAGAGACAAGCTCTTCTTTTAAATTTGATGTCGAGGGTTATAAAGGTTTTCAGGCCACTTATAGCCTCTCCCCCTTTTTCCAGGAGGGTTCCTCTTCTTTTCCAAGGAAAATGAAAAATTAACTAATTCCCCTTGAATAATAATACATCAGGCTTGTAAGCAAATGCAGGACAGAAGATTCCTTCCCCGCTTATTAGGATGTTTTGTACATCCTCTGCCCATTTCTTATTTAAAGTCAAAGCCTGGTAAACTAAATAAACCCCAAAATGAGACCCTTAAATTGATCTTCTGGTCAGGTGAATACTGGATGAATAGTTTCTTTTTAAACAGCATTTCTGTTATTTTGAAACTTGAGTATTGGTTAAGCAGTAGGAGGCAACTTCAATATCTGTATTTGTTTTAGAATCATAATTGAATAATCCCTGACAGAATATGAAGGCTTCTTCCTACCTTGCCTATTTGGTCTGTGCCACATCACTCTGTCAAACTCCACCTGCTGGATAATCTTCTTACAACAAGCCTAGAGAAGCTTTCCTTTCACCAGTATTGATACAACACCTAGGTACAATGACAAAACTGATTGAGCAGGAAACCTGATTATATATTTTTCATGCTTTTCCTCTCTACCATTATCTATCAAGTGAAATCACTGGGCAGATTATTTTTTCTAAACACCTCAGGCTAATGGGCCATATTTGTAACTACTATCACTTTCTGGTAATGCAGTTATATACAGAAAAGTCATAGCCAAGACGGAAAAAAGTATACGTCATGCTTTTCAGCCTCTGATGGTAGAAACACAGAAAGTAACGCGCAAATGTAATTTTAATAGTTTTGATGTTTTAAAAGCTATAAAAGAACAGGTTAAAAAATGCCTACTCCAAAGAATGCCAATTCTAAGCTAACTAGTTAATTTGAAACGTACCCATCCGAGTGCTAGGTGATTCTTCTGCTTGCTGCTTCTTCCACTAAATTAAGTCAAATCATGATACGTACATTCTGTTAAAGCTACAATGAAGCAGCCAACATTGCAACCCACAAACATACTAAGCTAGATCTGTTTATTTGCTGATATTTTCTCTTACAGTATGTCTTACAACACACTTGCCACCAAGTACTATTCTTTATTACAATCTACCACCCTTAAGGAATAATTCAAAAGCAACGCAGGGTGATATACCCTCAAGACTTGCAAATCATACCTGGAGCGGTCTGTGATATTGAAATACTGGAAGAGGCATTACATTTGAGAATAGTAATTTAATCAAAAGTTGAGAGCGCATATATTCACTTAGAATACTGCCGACATATTTCTCTAGAAACAAAAAACAAACAGCATTTTACACAGCTGATATAGCATAAGCAATAAAAAAAAAACCAACAGAAAATCCTCCTGCATGAAGATTATTATCATTTCAGAACGTCATCACAAAATAAGGGCAAGTGAAGACTATCTGCAGTGAGAAGCTTTATGGCAGCTTCAAGACAACTATTATTTCTGATGAAGAACTATTTTTTTCCTCTTGAAAGCAGTCCATCTATTTTTGCCAGATCTCCAAGTGAAACTGTTGCAGAACCTCTCTGAGCTGGTCTTGCCTAAGAAAAAAGGAAGAAAAAATATATATAGGGCTGATTTTAACTTGAAATATTTTGTAAAAAGCTTTTAAAACATCAGTAATGTTTAAAAGTACCTTCAAACAGAAAACAGTTCAGCTTCACATTACCTGTGATTCATGGAATTTCCAGCCAATCATGTAGTAGATCTGAAACGTGGCAGGTACTGAGCCATCGCTATTTCCGTACATTTCTGTCAGGGCAGGAAGGCAGAGGAGGAAAAAAAAAAAGGTACACAAAACATCAGTTCTAAGAAATACTTAGCGCTCAGCACATTAGAGTTAAGTATGACATATTCATCATAACGACTCTTGGTGAAAGATTTGGGACAATAAAAATATCTCATACTGGTGCATCAACATAGTTCAAACCCTGTCATTATAAATTAAGGTTAAAAATATCTGTACAATAATGGCATTTTGTTCTATTCCAAATTATTTTTTTTTTTTTTTTTTTTTTTTTTTTTTTACACAGAGGTCAGAGAAAGAGACATAGAAAACATTTTCTTAAAGTCATTTCAGATTAACTCATTACCCCTCAAATACTTACCTTGGTATATTGCAGCAGCTGCCAACATTGTCTCCCTGTGTAGTAGAGGTTTTCTATTCCAAGAGCAATTACTCTCCCCCATACCTAAAAATATGTTTTAGCTTTAAGAAAAAGAAGATACAGCATATGCCATGAGTTAAGTGTCATGCACTAATGACAGATTTTTATTAAACCAGAATAAGTATAGAACCTTCTGAATCTCACTGTAAGAGAGAACAACATACCACAAATAACGAGGTGAGTTTCTTACCTAAAAGAATCTAAGCCTTTTAATGCAACTGCTTTGCAATTTACAGTTTGTATCGCTAGGAATGATTTCAAGTTATTTCTTCTTCAGCCTGAGTCTTCAAACATACAGGTTTTCTAGTATAATTTATTTTAAGCACGAGTACACTGTTTATTCAGACACACCACTCATATGTTTGATTTTTTTAACAAGATAAGCATCAAAATTACTATTCCAAGAGATTCTTAATAAGAAATAAAATAACCACAATTCTAATCTCTTTAATCACTTTCTGCATCTGAATGTTTCTGCAGAGAATGAAAGTTTTATTTTCATTCAGCAGCTGACCCAGAGTAAGAAGATGCCCTGAATTGCTCTGTAAGTAACAACTGACTGCATACAAATGACTACTACAATCCATGACAAATGCAATCAGAATACTAACTCAATTGTTAAGTGTCTCATTCCTCAGCAGACTCCAATTTGAGGGACTACTTATTCTCATTCCAAATCAGTTTCCTCAATGTCCTGATACTTAGGGAGGCTCGCAGGAAAAGTTACTATGTGGGATATATGCTTCTGTCTCCCTTTCAGGGCTTTTCAGCGGCTTACACTGAAGCGGCTACTGAAGAATGGGAATACATGGGAAGCAGAAAATTCATAGCGGGCCACAAAGTAGCAAATCTTTGACTTCTGCTTCCCAACACAAATCTGCTGACAGGTATGACCTCCTAAATCACAAGAGATCAGGAAAAAAGTAATGCTTCCACTGTTACAATAAGCTTTATTTATTTATATTTAAGGAAGAAATTTTTTACAAGGTGGGTGGTGAAACACTGGCCCAGGTCACCCAGAGAGGTGGTAAATGTCCCAGCCCCGGAAACATTCAAGGTCAGGTTGGACGAGGCTCTGAGCAACCTGATCTAGTTGAAGATGTCCCTGCTTATTGCAGGGGGGTTGGACTAGATGGCCTTTAAAGGTCCCTTCCAACCTAAACTATTCTATGATTTGGAGTTAAGAAACACACAGTGAAACTCTTCTGTGCCTGCACCACTAATATACAACATGTTTCCACAAAGTACATACTTGCCTTGCAAATCTTCCATAACCTCAAACAACCCTGGGTAGTTGACCTGAATTTCGTCAGTATCCTAAAAGAATTAAGAAGTTTATATTTAGAGCGTATCAAGCTAAAACAGTAACATCACGCTAGCCTCCAGAGCTGCTAACAGACAATTCATCTGCCACTTCTGTTCAAACTGCGTATTTCTCAGAAGAATATACTGTCTTAACACTTCTTACAAGTTTTGTTTTGTAACTCAAATTTTAATTGAAATGCCATTATTTTCTTCTCAGTTTAGAAGAAACAGCAAGAGCGTCTAAAGTTTTTTCAAGCAGGTCTAACATTCTCTGACATTTCACTATGAAGACCATCCAAATTCTACTGGGCCAGTAGCCAAAGATACACTTCAGTTGGTTTCATTAATCACAGTAAACTCAGGAACAGAGGCAGTCCACGCTATTTCAGAAACTTACTCAGCAAGGTGCATGACACGCAGAAGGAAGCACTACATTACTACATTCATAAATAGTATTTTTTTTTTTTATACACCAGCAGCTCTGATGTGCTGGATTGTTCTATCTGATTGTTCTTATTTATAATTACCACAGTCAGGGTGTTAAAGCCAGCTCTCGACAGCAGATGTCCCAAATCAGAGACAGCAGTGAATGGCGATACGTGAGGAGAAAATCCCCCTTCTCTCTCCAATTCTGCTAGCTGCAAAGAGCAGCGAAGTTCATACAGAGTGTCTCCCCCAAACATTGCACCAATGAATACTCCATCTGGTTTAAGAACTTGGTGAATCTACAACACAGGAAAAAAAAAAATTAAAGTTTTTTGTTATTAAGCCTATGTAACTAAGAAGTTCTTAGGACTTTTTTTTTTTTTTTTTTTTTTTTTTTTTTTAATGCAAAACAATCATTATAATAGCTCTAGCAGATTTTTAATATTGACTGTATTCCACAAGGCCCGCTGCGCCACAGCTTTTGGTAACACTGCAAAATAAATAATCTGTTTGAAAAGAGACTATTTGTTCTGAAGAAAGTGTGAAGCCCCAGAAATTACACTTACAGTCAAGAAACACAACATGCACTGTGGAATTTTGGGTAAAACTATTTTCAATGGGATACTCCTAAAACAATATCCTCAATTAATTTACTGATGAAAATAAGGTAGATTAAGACAGCTTCTGCTTACTTTTGCTTTCTCAGATGAGGGCAGCAAAAATACTTTTTAATGGCTTGATTTAAGAGAAATGGAAGCCTTCATTTCCAGTAGTGATCTTTGCACTTCTTAACGCACAAGAGAGTAATGCAATTCTTATTATGCCTACCCCCACTTATTTTTAACTAGACAGAAAAGTAGTATCATGACTCAAAGACCAAGGCTGACAAACTGCTTGCTTGTCTAGTAAGTTCTAGCCTCCTTCCTACTGAGGAGGCCAATAAACGCAGGCTTTCTTTTTTCCTTAAAAATTGGCAATGATCTCTGGTTTAGATACCCAGAAGAGTCACATTCCACGATCAGGCTAACAAGACAGCAAAAGCTTCAAACTGTTTAACTTACTGATTTGAAACAAAATTCTTTTAAAGTGTTTTTTAATTAAGTATTAACCAAGCTACCTTTTCTATGCTAATAAAGAAGCCTTTAATTGAATTTTAAGCAGTTGAAGGCAGTTTCCGTTAAAGCCAGTGGTCCCAAAATAGGAAATGAACATTCACAATGAAAGCTGGCCAAAAACCCCAGTCCCCTCCCCTTTGTGGGTCATTATAATGCCCCGGTTATTTTTACTGTGGTGGTAAAAATATTTGACACTCCATAAACCACTTAAATTCCGGAGAAAATGATATATTTCTTTCCAAGATTTTTTTTTTTTTTAAGTACTGAAGGCATTTGGATTTCTATTATTATTTCCATAACAGCAGCATACTTCTATTCATACCTAAAGGTGACAGAATTGCACTGTAATGACTGACCAATTTGAAATAAATGAAAAAACAGCAAACTGGTTAAAATATCCCTTGCTCTTGCTCCAAATTTAGCTGATTTGAAAACAGTTTTTACCTGCAGGAAGAGGCTGAAATAATCCAAAATCAGATTTTCTAGGTAACAGTTTCGGTTTTCTGTCCTCAACAACCATTTGCTTCATTTCAAAATCACAAAGCCTTCACCTGATTGAAGTTGCATTTCAAAATAAATAGCCGAAACACAAAAATAATACACGTTCCATAAACCAGTTCTGGAGAAGCTGGATTTATAAAACTCTTGTACTAGAAGCAGTAAGAGCTAACACACAATAAAAATCAACACCATTGCCTCAGTTTACATTAATTACCTTGATCTCAGCTGTTGAGACTATAAAATATTATACAAACATGTTGTTTCACAGTCATTTATTCCAAATTGATTTGAGACAGTAAATTATTAGAAATATCAACTGATGCTCCTCAAACTTCCAAAAAATACTTGCGTGCAACATGAGCAAGTTCTGTGCCTCTTATTTAAAGAGGACCTGGAAATGTAGAGCACTCTGAACACAAGTAATGGCAAGTGCTGATTTTTAGTATTAACAAAATGGTTTCTTACCTCTCTAAAAGCTCTAGGAAGGTCATTCACCCAATGTAAACTGAAATAACAGAAGTGCACATTTTATAATTGCATATTAAGTAAAATTTACGGAACACAAATAATGGTTACATTATCCAAGTATGTTTCAGAAGCCAAAGCAACAAACTAGTTTCTCAAGCTGCAACAGTTCTGAAATGCCTGCCTAAAAGTGTTACTGAATAAAAAATAGAGTTCATATAAATAGGTTTTTGGGTTTGGTGGGGGTGGTTTGTTTTTTTTTTTTTTGAAGCTGAGAAGATGCAACTCCTGGAAACTATTTAGTCAAACTGCAGGAAAGAGCGAAGCTACACGTGTCTTGAAGGAAAACAAACAAAAAAATAAAAACCATCAGAACAGCAGTTTTTCCCCAATATATACTCATACTAAATAAGCAAGTACGTGACTTACTGCTGTTTAATGGACTATTTATCTTTCTCTCTTTTTTCTCCTTAAAGTTACTCTCAAATAACATTATTTAACATCTTTAACCAAAAAATAAAATGTAAGTAAGCAATTAAGGCATACCTTAAACTGCTGAGAACAAGATCAAATGTATCTTCTTGGAAAGGAAGGAATTCCTCATCAGCTACGACACTGACTGTAGGGATTTCAGATTCTACAGTATTTTTCTAATGTTGGGTTAGAAGAAAAATAACATCAGAAACTCACTTTTGCTTTCCTCTGGAATTCCAATTATGGAATTGAAGCACATTAGCATTCAGAAAGCTACTTACTAAAGCATTCTCTGCAATATCAACTTGAATCAGTTTTTCAACTGTTTCCTGAAATAAAATTTTAAAAGTCTATCAAATATTTAAGTTGTTTTATAACTTGATATTAAGTCATTTTTTGGAACGCTTACACACATTTATATTAAGTTGGAAGCAATCTCCTTAACACTTGATAAAACTTTACATAAAGCAGAAAGCATTTTCCCCCCAACATAATACTTGGTAATTGCTCCCAGGGAGAATAGCTGAGGTAGGAACAGTAACAGAAAACACATTCTGCATTTTTAGGTATAAGTTCAGCCAGCTATAAACCATGGATTAACAACCAATGAAGCACCTTTACTTACGGCATGATTTACGAAGGGTAAACTGTTCACTGTTTAGAAATCTCCATCACGATACTGGTCTTTAACAACTAAGTGCATCCAACAAAGACTGATCGAAAAAGATGCATCTCCCTAGCCTCCCTTGCACTACTGTCTGTCTAGTCTTCAGTGACAACAAATACGGAGTTAACAGTCTGCACAACACATGTCTTTGGACTGTAGCTACAGATATCAGGAGAAGAAAGGAGATTTACCTCATTAAGACTCAGAGGATTGTTTTAAGTTATAATAGAGCCCTATTTGAAAACACAGGAATACATACATACTCATTTTAAACACTTTTAAGTATGAAGAGCCAGTACCTTGGTTAAATGTTGAGCTATGTAACCTCTTCCAGAGCCAACATCCAAAGCAAGAGGAAACGTTCTAAATGGTAAGTTTAACAACATAAAACGTAATTAAGACTTAAGCTGTTTTAAGGTTTAGAGCACGTTAAGTTTTGGCTGGTCATTTCTAAGCTTCTTTTCGAGCTGAACACATCGAGCATCCTTCTGTGGTTACCGCTAGTGGAAAACGCAGAGAAAGGCGCTCGCAAACCAGCGTTTCCTCCCGAGGGCCACTTCCCCTGCCCGCGGCCCTGCAAGCCGCGGGGCAGCCTGCGGGACAGGGAGCGTTGCCCCGCGCCCCCTCGCGGCGAGGCTTACCTGGGGATGTCAAACACCCTGTCCGCCATCCTGCTGCCGACCTGGGGGGAAAGCCCGCCGGTCAGCGCCGCGGGGCATCGCCATCGCTCCCCTCCCCCGCAAGGCGGCTCCCCCCCAGTCTCCTGGCCTGGCTGCCGCCTCGCCAAGGGGGCCCGCCCTGGGCCGCCGGCCGCCGGCCGCCGCCCCCACCTCCTCCCGCAGGTAGTCGCACTTGGCGGGCTCGGCCTGCAGCGCCGCCCAATTCTTCTGCTTCCGCTTCAGCCGCCGGTCGAAGGGGCTCAGCGCGCCCGAGCCCGACGAAGCGTCGGCAGCCGGGGATCCTCCTGAGGGCGCCCAGAACCGACGACGCCCCCAGCCCGCCCGCAGAACGGGGCGGACGAGCCCCCTCACGGCTCTCGCCCCAACGGCGGCCGCCATCGCCCGAGGCGCACGCTCGGGAACGCCCCCGACCTTCCGCCGACCGCGCAGTCTGATTGGCTGGGAGCGGTTTGTCCTGTCGCGGCCGCCGTCACGTCGCCGGAAGTGGGTTGTGGGGTCTCCGCGTGAGGGAACGCAGCCAGGCGGTGCGGAGGAGGTGGCCGCCATTAGCGGTCGGTGGGCGCGGGGCGGCCGGGTATTGGGAGCGGGGCTCCTCACTAGGGCCTTGTCGGCCTCCGGGGGCGGGGAAGGCTCTGGTGCTGTCGTGCTGTTGCTGGGCCATGCTCAGCCTCTGCGTCTGGCGGAGCTGTTGGTAGCGCCGGTCTGAGCTGGCTGGAACGCTCGCGGCCTTGGTGAATTCCTTCCTAAGCGGTGCTTTAAAATGTAAAATACCGTAGTCCTGTGGGAAGTGCAGGTCTGAGGTTTGGCTGACTCTTTTAAAATCCTGTTTGGGGTTGATAGGGGATCATTCAAAGCGGTATCTGCAGCCGGTGTGGTCTTTACAGCTGCATATGCGTATCGTAGGAAGCTAAAATGTGTGGTCAAAACTGGGGTCGTTATGGCATTATTTGTGGCTCATTCAAATTGCCGTATGTGCTTTTGGAAAGAACTTTCTAGGTATACATCAGAAATCTAACTTTGCGTAATTCTTTAATTTTTCTCAAATATGTGTCTAAGTCTACGTCAATCAGTTGTTTTTTAATCAGGAGTCTGGTTTTTTATGGTTCTTTTTCCATATTGTAGATGGCCAAGTCTTCAACAGCATCAAAAATGTCATCTCAAGAGGAAATACTGAGCGATGGGCGGTTTAGCCGCATTACGAGGGATCCCAGATTTTGGGAGATGCCAGAAAAAGAACGTAAAGTCAAGATTGACAAACGATTCCGAGCTATGTTTCATGACAAGAAGTTTAAGCTGAAATATACAGTGGATAAAAGAGGTCGCCCTGTTAACTATACTTCTACAGAGAACCTCAGGAAATTTTATGCCTTGTCAGAATCTGACTCTGATCTTTCAGAAAGTGATAGTAAAGAACACACTGAAAAGAAAAAAAAGAAAAAAAAAGGTAAACCTAAAGGACAAGCGGATTCTGCAAAACTACTTTCCGATAGTGTCCCTAGGGAGGAGAGCAAAATAAACAAACAAGGGGTGGACCAAACATGTGAAGTGGTGACAAAACTAGATGACCTTAAAAATGAAGGACAAAAAGCTGCATCTAAATTCAACTTGAAAGAGGACTCTAAGAAAACTGCAACGGAAATTGATCGCTCTCAGAGAAACAAGGGCCTTTCACACAAAGAGGATAACAAGCAAGAAGATGCATCAGGAAGAAGATCAATTTTGATTCAAAACAAGCAAAAGTCTTCACAACCAAGTGGTACTAAATCAGTTAAAGCTCCCAGGAGGGATGGCTCCATAGGAGGAAAAGTAAAAGAATCAGGTTAGTTGTTGAAATAACAACTAGAATTTGGTGTGTTTACTTGGATGTTGTTGCTTTTATGTGATTCGTGGAAAATCTTTCACAAGATCGGTCATAAAATAGTTGACTGACTCGGATTCAGCGTTGCTGAAGAATTGGAGTTGGTCAGCCCTTACGGAGTCAGTGCTGATTCTTCAGTAAGATTGTGAGCATCTATGTCTTTTTAATTGTTGGAGCTGAAATTATTGGTAAGGTGGTTAGAAAAGTAAAATGTGTAGTAGCGTATGCATTATTTATCAAACTGAATATCAAATATAAGGTCTGATACAGTGAAGGCTTCAACATTTGTTGACTGAAAGCTTAAGGGTGGCAGCACCAAGCCATTAATATGAGGGCACTAGAGAGAACAGGAGAGTTGAAGAAAAATTTTCTTTGTAGTGCTTATGCATGCTTATGGCCTACATTACCGAAATCTGATTTCTACCTGTTGATTCTATACATATAAATAGAATAACAGAATAATGTGTTCTCAGAGTTTGAAGTTGATAATACAATTGGGCCTAAAGAGCAATAGATTAGACAAGCCAATACTGATGATGTATGTTTTTTGCACTTCCCTTACGTAATTTGTTCCTGCATCATTATTTGTTTTAGAGGTTCTGTAAATCTGAGGGTTTTTTCATATTTGTGAAGGATCTTATGTAATTACAACATAAATACCTGATGTTTATCTTTCACTGACTGTATATGCAGACACCTGTGATCAACATGACATCAGTAAAAGCCAATCAGAGGAAGAAATTTCTGCAAGTGATGATTCTGAGTATGGAGAATTGGAAGAGGAGGAGCCAGAAGATGATGGGGAAACAGGCGAGGAAGAAGAACCAGAAGATGATGGGGAAACAGGCGAAGATGACAGTGATTCAGAAGATAGTGAAGAAAGTGATAGTGGGCCTGATCTAGCTAGAGGCATAGGGAACATTGAAACCAGCTCAGACGATGATGAGGATTTAAATGAACTATTTCCAAAAGAGCCAGAGATAGAGCATTCATGGCGCGAGCTAGATAAAGATGCCCCTCGTGGAGATGAGGTAATAATACTTCTGCGTGTGAAAAGTTGCTACATGACAAACTCAGAAATGCACACTGTTACGAGTTCGTTATAGACTTTCATCTACAAAACATTTTTTGGAAGTATTTTCTGTAAAGATTTTTCAGCCTTTTGATTAGAGAATGCATGTGATGAAATTGGCTGAGAATAAGAGGTGTGCAGTTTTCACTAGTGTCTCCCTTTCCCTCTAAGTAGATGCTTACCTATAGATAGATAAGCCATCTGTAAGTGAAAGAACAAACAGAATTCAAATAGCGCCGCTTTTGTTCACTACTGATTTTTTCACTTTTAATTTAATTTTTTAACTTGTGCTTTAAGAAATTAAGAAATTATTAGACAGTGAATTAGGACTTTAAACTGAGCACAATTAGTATACGAGAAATCACAGTACTCTAGTGCTGTTACAGTACTGCGATACCAGTTGCTATTGTGACTAACCATATGATGATAACAAAATCCTAAGTGCAGATGTTGTAACTGCAGTCCTAAATCTGTGATTGGTGCAGTCCATTCTGTGGTGCTTCACTATTTATGTCCTTTTTATCTGCTCTGGTGATTCCTGCTTCTGACCTTAAGTGGTACAAAGTCTTGAGGAAAATGCTTCTTTTATTTTTTCAACAGAGTTTGTTGATGACTTTGATTTTTGCCGATGATAGTTGCAAGGGAATTGTGTATTCCCCATAGCAGTCAGGAATTAAATCTATGAACTTTTATGTCCTGTTGTTTTTTTTTTCCTCTCTATTCAGATTACAAGTAGATTGGCAGTTTGTAATATGGATTGGGATAGGTTGAAGGCTAAGGATTTGCTGGCTCTATTTAATTCTTTCACACCCAAAGGAGGAACAATATTTTCTGTTAAGGTAAGACCTGATTTCTAAAAGAAGTACTGGCTTTTACTGAAAAAAAAAAAAAAAAAATCCAAAAAAAAACCCCAAAAGACTACAAAATAAGAACAAAGACAGACATTTCTGTAGAAGAACCAAAAGAGATATTAACATAAGTGTGAAACTACGTTGCAATTTAACTTGCTGTGTTAGAAATAAACACCTGTTGCTTTTCAGCATCGGGCATGTATGTGGTGGAGTTAGATCCCGAAGATACTAACTTCTCGTTTTTATGAGGTTGCATCTAAGTGCTAGTAGGCAGAGACCGCATTTCCTTGGCTAGTTTAATTTTCAGTGGTCTTTATGGTAGATAACCGAGCCTTAAACCTGGCTGTTTCTAAATGCTTTCCAACCCCTTTTATCATTGCACAGCTCTTCTTGGTTTTCACCACTTCTGAGTTTATTAATAAACTGGATAAATTCTGATCAGTTAAGTTATATTGTTCCATTTTTAGTGTCTGCCTCCGACTTTCTGAGAGATGTTAGGCAAATAACCCTTTCTGAAAAGGGACACAGTGAAATGAATGAAGTTGGAGCTCTTGTTGTTCTTCGTCTGTCTCAAAAATATTCTCATTCCTAACAGGCAGTTTGTTTATTCCACTGTCTTTTCTGTAAATTAAAATTAAGAGGGTATTAAAGTTTATGGAATTGTTCTCTTTACTGATTTTAGAGAAAAAAGATAAAGTCTAAAAGGCTTGGTGAGATATTTTTTTCTTAGTTGGTACAGTTAAAAATTTACTTTTGTGTTGTATTTGTAGATTTATCCGTCAGAGTTTGGAAAAGAGAGATTGAAAGAGGAAGAACAAAAAGGACCCGTGGAACTATTCGATCTTCCAGAGAATACCACAGAGAATGATGGGTACTAACTTAATCTTCAAATGAGAGATGTAATACGTGTAATTCTCAGTGAAAGTCCTGATCAACTTCTGTTTTCAGAATTTTGTATGTGGAAGGCTCCTGTGGATGCCATAATTTTATAGCTTTTTCAAGGGATGTTTTACAACTGACCCTGATTCATTGTCAATGCATTGAATAAATGCATTATAATGAAACTTGAGAAAATTAGCTTGTTGATAATTGAGTTCAAAATTGTTATTATGTATCTCATTGGAATAATAAATGGAACAAATGCCTGACATTTGTTGAGCTTGACATGGCATTTCTCCTCTACGAATTGCCATCCCTGCAGTAAACTCCCTTTGTTGCTTACTGTCAAAATTTTTATCTGCGTAACTAACAGGGACCTTAACTTAGGCCAAGAATTCCCAGATTGAGATTTCTTGAATGCCACCAGCAGCAGCCCTGGCTTACTAGGCTGAGCTCATGAGGCCTACCATTGTCCTGGCTTCTTCAGGCATGTCTTTTTTTCTTTATTGCCTTTTGTTTTGTTTGAAAGTGTTGTCTGTATGGAACTTGAGAGGTTTTGCTTTTATATTTTTCCAGAATTTCCAGATGTTTGGCAGCCTGACTGGGGCCACTTTTGTATAATACGTCCCACTGGACTGCCTTATATTTATAAAATCTGTATGCTTCTAAAATAAGTGTAGATCGCTTTGAAGAAAGTCTCTGGTTCATCAGGGAAGTGTATGATCAACTCACAGTGCATTCTGAAGTCAGCTTCACTGTGTGCACCAAGGTGCATCCTGAAGTGTTAGATTTACTACTCGGTGGGCTCTAGAGCATCTGGAATACAACAAACAGAAATCCCGATGTCCCAGAGATACCTCAGTGGTACCTGTGTACGTAGCCTTTAAATTCATGGGACACGACCTCAGCTCTGCGCTCTCTCTCTCGCATCCTACGCTGCCTCTTTCTTGCGTAAGCATCTGCAATCCTGTCCTTACAGTCTCCCAGTTTCTTCTACGTTCTTAACATGTACTCTTACTTATGTATGAACATCCTTTTCATCAGCTTCGTTAGGAGTCAGGATAATTGCAAACAACTTGATAGGAACTATTAAATACTGCTTTCTGTGGCTTGCACAGGGGCATACAAATATGCTGTTCTATGCCCTGCTCTAACCTTACAATGCCTGTGGGAAGCAGAGTCAGATACAGAAAGTGTACACTTAATAAAACTGTGTGAATTAGTCTTTTGACTTGAGTAAAACCAAACAGATACTGGTGGAACTTCATGCTGTTTAACATCTGATCTTATTTTAAGATTAGGAGAGTGTTTGAATGGTGCATATTTTTAATGAGTTGAATTAAAATATTTTGCAAATGAAAAGTTGTTAAAGCCAGCTTACCTCATTGCGGTGTTTTCTACTTTTGCAGGCTTTACAGGGAAAAACTGAGGGAGTATCAATTTAAGCGACTGAAGTACTTCTATGCAGTTGTAGAATGTGATTCTCCTGAAACAGCTAATAAAATTTATGAGGAATGCGACGGATTGGAATTTGAAAGTAGCTGCTCTTTTATAGACCTGAGGTAACTCCAGTGGTGACTTTCTTACTTGTTGGGTGAGGGACAGGAAGGAGAATTAAAGCCATTTTAAAATAATTTAGAGTAATATTGTCTTTATTCTCTAACCAAAATGAGCTACGTAAATAAATTAGGCATCCAGTGAGTTGTTAGGTTTCCCTTTGATTATTTTTTTTTCTTTTTGAGCGTTTTTACTGGACTATGAAAAGTTTGAGGGGATCTCTGCATAGAGAGATTATTCTCAGAGAAGTCAGGTGAAACGTTCTGGTTGCATCTTCAAACTTTCGGTACAATTAAGTAAAGTTGTATGAATTAAAAAACAAAACAACATACTGCTACTCTTCCCATCTTCCCCAGGGGTCCACAAGTGACTCTTTTTCAGGATTGCTTGCCACCAGGCAAGAATATTGCTGCTGTTGTCAAGAAGCTGCAATAGATCACTATGCTAGCCCCTGTGAATGAGCTGGAAGCTCTAATGTTTCAAAAGTCACGTTTGGGAAAGAAAGAATTTTAAATTACAGTTTATTGTTAGTCTTTCCTTTTGTTACAAAAAAAAGCCTTCTAGTCTGAGCAGAAGAGAGGTTACTAAATCGTAATAAGTTTTGACAGAAGCTGGCTTTGTCTGCTGGGTCTCGTGTTATGGGCGCTCTCGGAAGTCAGTGAAAGATAAGTTTTTTTGCTTTTAGTCATTTTCTGGAGGAGCTTCCTTAATTTGCTTTGAACCCTTCTGGAGAAGATGCTCTCTGCCAAATGAACATGTAACTTTTCATGCTTTTAAACATAGAAAGATAATGTTTTTCAACAGACACAGCTGTTTAAAATTCTCCAGTGCTTTTCCTAATCTTCTACTTTGTTAAATTTTAATGTTGAATAGTATTCATCAGATTACATTTGTAGTGATTAAAAAAAAAAAAGAAAAAACCCAAGCAATTTCTCCTGTAGTGTTCAAAGGGTTTGGTTTTTTTATCCAAGTTCTTCTGTCTTTACACATGAATTTGCTCTTTTTAGCGTTTTTTTCCCTACCAATTGTAATGTTAAAGATGTATCAGGCTTTCCTAAAATGTTGTGAATTTTTTTTATCTGTCTGTTTCCAAGTTCTATTTTATTCACTTTTTTCTTTTGAATTTTTAACGTTAAGATTCCTGAATAGATGATTCTTAAAACAAATAAAAACACCCCAAAAAACACCTCTGACCCGGCTAATACTAGACTTAAAGTTGTTTAGTTTAGTTGACCAACATGATGGTGTTATAGATCAAAAACCTGTGGAATAGATGTGCAGAAGCTTGACAGTTACTCTTTCATGCGTGGAGTACTTGTCCATGTCTTTTCTTTCCATTTCAGACTTACCAACTTTTTATTTTAGTGAATTCTTTTGTGCTGATGTACGATATTCATGAAAAGCTTAGACTGTTTATACTATGAAATTTCCCAGTGTATTTGAATAATAACATGTTTTATTTGCCTTTAAGATTTATTCCAGATAACGTTACATTTGATGATAAGCCAAAAGATGTAGCCTCAGAAGTGAACGTAGCTGCATATAAGCCAAAGTACTTCACATCTGCTGCTATGGGGACATCAAAGGTATCTTTACAATGTTTTTGTAACATTTTTCTAATTCATTTGGTTTTATTGTCAGCTTATAAATTATATAAGCAGTGGGGGAAAGATTCCTGATTATCTTCACCATTTCAAAATAAAGACATCAAGCATATTAAAAGATGTAAGCATGTTATGGAGCCCCAAGTTGCAACCCCATAAATAAGCTTGAGTTCTAGACTTTTAAAGAGATTCGGCTTCTTTGTTAAACTACATTTTGACCTCATTGTACCTCTATTACAAGTTGCACATGGAATTACTTTGTTACTCACAGTTAAATCTTCTAATTTGCCTAAAATGAGTATTTTATGTGTAGCTCAACAACAGCTTTTCTGGTGGTCGTGCCAGGCTTAAGCAGTTGCTTCCCCTCCTTGTAGCTATTCATTCCTGCACTGTCTTATGTGACGGCCAAAACTTTCATCTGGCCGTGAAGTGAACCAGATTGGAGAAGTGATTAGTTGAGAAATAAGTAGTTTCTGCTGGATCATTTTTCGGTCAGATCTGTTTCATCTTCCGGTTGAGGGTACAGTTGCGCAAACACATTTATTGTCCCCACTGCAATTCACGCATGATTGCAGGAATGAGTTCCTGCTGGAAGAGGAACGGAGAGGAGTTGGTGGCTGCTTCAACACCAGTATCTGCTGCCACAAAGGAAATTTGGCTTACAGAGGTTTCACGTTGTGTGATGTGCTGTTACAGAACCTTTCAATGCATGAGGAGACTTCTTCATTATTTCGTATAGTTAAAGCTCCTTGAAACTCATTGTAGAACAAATTCCAAAAAGTTGTAATTACATTTATTTTAGGAAATGGTTATTATAGCTAACTGTTGTGGAGAACATTAGTAACAGTTTTACATTGCTTCTTAAATGGAAGGTATCAAATAATTTTCTCTAAAAAGACAGACTTAAAATGTTTAATTTTAGTGTTTCAGCTTCTACAAGTGGCATTCTTATTTTTAAGGTAGATATCACATGGGATGAGACAGATCATGAACGAGTAACGTCACTTAGCAGAACTTTTAAAAAAGAGGAACTCCTTGACATGGATTTTCAAGCTTATTTGGCTTCTTCTAGTGAAGAAGAGGAAGAAGAGCAGCAAGGTACTTATGTTAATGAATGTTGACCATAAAGTCATTAGCTACAGTATTTTGAAACCAGGTTATTTAAATATGTAAATTCCTTATCTGTAGAAAATGCTTTGAATGTCGTCTTTTACAGGGATAATATTATGCTTCTTGTATAAAAGCTGTGGTCAGGTTCTACTATGAAAATAACCTACCTTTCCTCCAGAGCTAAACATCTCTAAAAATGGCATATACTTACTGTTTGTGTGTGTGACCTAAAGGTGGAAAGAAATAGGTGATGAGCGCCTTGGTATTTTTTGTTTGCACTTTTCAACTAGGAAATAAATGGATTGATGACAAAACATTGACAGATGCTAAAAATTTTTTTTGAAAGATTCATAAGTTAGGCATGTTGACATCAAAACTGTAGAATTCGTTAAATTTACTGGAACTTGGCATTCCTTTTTCTTTATTTCCTTTTTTGTTTGAGTTAAATATGCTTTTCCAGGGTTGTTTATACATGATAAGAAAGCATACGTACAGGTTTTTAAATTGGTGTCTCTAAACCCATAGATGAGATTGATTATGCAAACCTGATTCTGATTCTCCAAATAAATCATGGGACTAGTATGACCCCAAAATTGCCACGCTCTCTTTGAAGACAAAGTATGTTAGCTGAATTTGGAGTTACAGCTTACTTAGAGGATTTGTTAGTGAGAGTTTGACTTAAGTATTATCACCCTGGCTTTAAAACAGCTTTCTGGTTTTCATTTCTGTACTGCAAAATATTTTTACCTGATGTAATTAATGTTTGATTAAGCCAAGTGTAGTGATTATAATTTGAGTGATTTCAAGTAGCAAGATCACAGGTGACCTAAATCATGGTGTCATGGTGTCCTTCCTCAAACCAGGACACATGGCATGTTGCCTTTATTGCTGATATGATAATTCTGTTAAAGAGGAGCTGCTTTTCATCATACGTTTGAATGATCTATGTAGAAAATGTGGTAGCTATTCTGTTCATTCAGTGCTGAATGAAGATCTGCTGCCTTTCTGAGAAGTCTGAGTAACACTGATCAAAAATTACCAAATGGTAGGGAATTAGGAGTTATTCTAATGATGGAGCCCCTGAATAGCTGCTTTCTGAGTAGGCGCTTGCACCTCTTGAGTGTAAAATGACTTTCTTCACTTTTTTTTTTTGTTCTCTTAACCCTCTTTTTTTTTTTTTTCTCTTTCCCCCCTTTTTTTTTTTTTTTTAGCGTACCTTAACATTTCTTTGTCAAGTTTGGCCATACCTGTCTTCAGTTCTGAGATAAAATTATTTTCAATAGAACTGAAGGTGTATCCTTTTCAGAAAAAAAGTCCGAGTTTGAAATGTGAAGTGGTTAATGACTAAATGAGTTAGGTACAATGGTCACTGCCGAAATCTATTTATAGGTTAATGCAGTGTTTTGTCCTCTTTGTGGTCCTGTATACACGTACTAAGGTCTCTGCAGGGCAAGGAGATAGTGAAGAAGCTACCCCAAGACTGTGCTTGTTGGGATGGCCTAGACAGGACACTGAATGCACTCCAGACCTTAGAAGGTCCTGAGGGAGATGTAGATTGTCCAGAGCTTCTTCACTCTACCAGTAGCTCTTGGGTAACCAGGAGAGCGTGCATGGCACTGGAGAAAAGCTGTGCTATGGGCCTTGTGGTACTCCTAAGCTATGGGTCTTACACGCTGAGGGGAAAGGTAAGCACCAGAACGTATTTAAGGGAGCTTTTAGAGTATAGTAGTAACATCTTTCCAATGTTTTTTGATTCACGTACTTCTTAAGAATATAAAGAGAACGTCATCTAACTTTGTAAGGTACATAAATCTTATGTGTATGGTGCACCAACATGTAAATTCCTGAATTACCTTGTTTGTTTTCACTCTAAAATTCAGTCTGCTCTTAATTAGGAATATATATAGCCTGAATTACAAGGTAAAGAAAATGTCATTAAACCTTAGTCAGGTCTTTCAAACAGATGTTGAAATTGATTTATACTGCATTAAAGCAGGTTGTTGCGATCAGAGATGAGTTTGGAGCATGCAAAGGAACATTACAGATTTTTCTGGTTATAGAGTTGGGAAATATTCTGGCAGCAAACTCAGCTTGGCAATTTCTTGGCAGGGTTAATGTCCATTTGTTTCTCATCTCACATAAAAACCCACTTATAAACTGCACCTCTGTGAGCTTTATTTTCTCTAGTATTTCTCTAGCTTAGTATAAGTATCTAAATGGGAGCAGTAGGTGAAAAGGAAAGCATTTCCATCTTATTATGAACAAGACTACTGCTGTGTTAAAGAACAGCATCTGTAATAGGGTGGTGATGAAAGTGAACATCTATACGTGAGCAACGCTTCCGAAATTTTAAAAAGTAATCTTCTGTTGCTGGGAATGAAAAGAAATTGACCTTAAGTAATCTGATCACACTAATAAATTTTAAACATGGAAATGTCTAGATTCTAATGATGTTCTGAAAAGTAAGTTATTAATAGAGGAATTGTGTTACCATGTCTTTAACGTGCTCCTGACCTTTTATCCGTTCAGTTGTGTGATACAAAACAGGATTCCACCCAGCAGAATTATGTGGAATGGGACACAATGGGAAATGCGCAAATGGGAAAAAATCAATGTCAGCTGTTTGAATGGAAATGTAGGAGTGTGATAAGAAGGAAAAAAATGTTCTGGACTTTTATTCATATTTTTTTAACTTATTAAAATGTTTTATTTATAAACAGGTTTTTGTTGGCCTGTTCTAATCTGGTTTTTATGGAATTTTTCAAGTTAAAATATGTGTGTCATGAATGTTAGTATTACTATTACACAACAGTTTTGTAATGTTGAGTATTTCAGTGACCTGGTATATTGTGGTTCATAGCACAAAGTATCTCCTTTGTGTTGCTTCTGAATTCTCTGTTACTTGGATGCATTTGTTTCAGTTAGGAAGCATTTGTGGTGTGCCTCAAATCTAGCCTATAATCGCTATTTTGACCATGAGCACCGGTGGCTTAGTGTATGGCATTTTAAATGATGCTTCAAATTAAGCATTGTGGTTTTTTTGCCTAAGCTTTTGTTCTGTTCTATTATCTTTGCAAGAACAACATATTTTCTGCTGTTGTGCTTTGCACAGCCACACAGAATACCTGAATAGACTATATGACAAAATGCTTTTATCAGTATGTTTTGGATTAGCTGTTCTTAATGGTATAATCATAGAATATTCTGAGTTGGAAGGGATCCCCAGGGATCATCAAGTCCAAGTCCTGACTCCATACAAGGCAAGCTGGAAGTTGAACCGTGTATGTAAGAGCTGTTCAAACGCTTCTTGAACGCTTGACAGGCTTGTGGGGAGCTCTTTGGAGAGGCCTGCTCTCCACAGTAGGGGTCTGAGCAGGGTCTCTTGTGGCATTGGGCTTCCAATACAAGGCTCTACAAAGACAGCTGATGTTTTATTTTGTGCTGCTGCACCAATGCCAGAGGTGCACAAATACAGAGAAAGAAAATGTTGTTGTAGGGAAGGAGGAGTTGCTGGGTGGAGTTTTACTTTTTTTTAATAATGATGCTAATCTTATTTTTAGTGATTAATGTTAAATCAGACCATTTGTTAAATCTTTTTACAATTTTGAAATCTATTTGGTGCAATAACTCTGACTACATACATAGATTTAAATGCATCTTTAACACTTCATGACATGATACTACAGTGCTGCTTGCTGTCGTAAAAATCAACAGTATTCATACGTGTTTCTATTTGCTAGAACTATTATGGAAGGCTAAGAAGTGGGAGGTGGCAGAAGTAGAACATGCAATTATTTAATATTGTCCCTGAATCCAATGGGTGTTTATAAAATGCATTGAATAGGATATTATTTGGCTTAGCTTCTGTCCCTTATTCCTGTCTAGCTGCTTTGGATGCTTTCAGGCATTACTGCTGCTTCGACAGTAACAAGGATCAGGCTTTTTAGAATATTTCTGTTGGGTTAGTTTTAGCATATTGCTAAAATATGTCCTAAGGAAATAAGCTAGCAGCAGGAGTTAGCAGTTTATGACTTATCCAAGCTTGGGTGGAATTTCATGGGACAGAACAGCAATCCACAACCTGGTTATTTTCTTTCTGTGAAGCGTCAAGAGCTTGATACAACCAATGCAGGTGTTGGAGACTTTTCCAAACCATGTTTGCAGGAGCATTTGTGTTGCGTTGGTTTGTTGTTTAATAAAAACAAAAAGGTGCTTGGAAGGCCAGGAACAAGGATCATCTCAGCTTTCCTTCTAAAAAGTTCATACAAGCTGGTGGAAGACAATAACTTAGAATTGAAAAAGACACCTGTGTGTGCTTTTGCAGGCCACTGTGTCCCTACTCAGAAATGACTATAGACAGGGGCCAGCTCTGATTGCGAGCATGTTAATTGTGGCTTACATCTGGCTGGCTCACAGGCGGGGCCCTAGGAATGTCCAGTCACCTCTCGTGCGCAGCCAGGTGCTTAAAGGCTGCAAAAAAAAAAAAGCCAGAATGTAATGCTTGCCATTCATTTATTCTTATCTGTCTGTTTGAATTCTCTTCTTCCATTATCTTCTCCCTGAAAAATAGTTTACAAAAGGATGTCTACTGCGGTACCCTTTGAATAAGCTTACTTTGATTACTTTGAATTTTAAGTTTGTCCTTCATTTTATTATCATTTGGATGAACTACTGGGATTTGCACAACTTCTTGCTGAGAATGTGGGAAAGTGGGGTTAAAACCCAAAGCGTTTGTCACTATTTTCTGGCTCAAGACTAAGGTCAATGAATTTCGTTGTTCATATCGTGCTGTAGTACCCTGCAATAACATTTACCTCAGACTTGCTTCTTGAATGCTGGAGCGTAGAGCTTTTTATTTTTCATTCTGTGGGTCTGCATGCATTGTAGTTTTTTGTGTTTTTCATGGAATCATAGAATGTGTTGGGTTGGAAGGAACCTTTAAAGGTCATCTAGTCCAACCCCCCTGCAATAAGCAGGGAAGTTTTTGCGTCTGTCTGAATTTGAGTTCCTACACTGGATAAAATTGAGACATTTAGTGCCGTTTAATGGTATGGCCATCAACATCCAGATCAGTAGCTGAATTTCTGATGTGCCATAACATCATGAGGGGGAGTTTTATCTTTCCATCTTTAAAAGAAACTCAGCTTGCAGCAGACCTCTTGTCAAATGTTGAGTCTGTTGCTACTTGCTTTAGTTTATGAGGCTGAGTTTAAAAAAAATATGTACTCTGCCATTGCAAGATAATCTTAAACTAAGAATATGGTCTCTTCAAAACACCGATTACAAGAATGTCATCTCAGCTAACACAGCTGCCAATCAGCAATTTAATGTATTGAGGCTCTACATTTGTTTATATTTTTGATGAATTACAGCTTTTAAAAACAAACGAAAAACACCATCCTACAAACAGTTGTATTGGAATGTTTCTGACCTGCCTCAGGATTTAAACTTTTTCCTTTTAATTCTTTTAGCATTTCTGTTACTACTGTCCTTTGAAAACAAGAATATGCATGTATTTTAGTCTCTAAATTTCATCAGCTTTTGCCTTTTTTTCTGTCACAGGTTAAGCTTTTTTCTCTTAATTGTATTTCTCTTGCTGTGCAGCTGTTAATGCACCAGAACTTTTTGTTTTGTTTGTGTGTTTTGTTCAAAAAGGCTTTGAACAAGCTATTGGCAGAAGGCATTGCAGCCTTAATATCCATCAGAAAGTGGTTCCTCATGTTGTGCAATAGAGCGTGATACTTGAAGGCTAGTGACAAAGTTATTTGAACTCTGAACAAACTTTGGGAACATATTCAGCTCATTTTCCTTTCTTACAGCTGTTGTCAAGTGTTCTTTATTTGCTTAGCAGAATGAAAAGGCTCTTAAGGGTTTTTTGGAGGCAATGTCGAACATTTGTCAAAAGAAATGCATGTTTTATTTAAATGAGAAAGTATGACAAGAAGCATTGCCACTTAAATTTTTCCTAGCAAGATTAGCAAAAAAGAAAAGTCATAAATAGAAATCAGTGCCCCCTTACTTATCCAGTTTCAAGGGAGCGTGAGGATTTCTTCAGTTCCCATCCAGCGTAGCTTTGCTTCTCATTTCACGTGATACCAGGAAGAAGAAACAATGAAATGGCTTATTTTTCTTCTCAGTCTTCAAAACCGAATGCCTTTTTGCTTGGTGCTTGAGCAGATGCTTTCCTCCGAGGAGATCCTGGCTGCTGCTGAGGAAAGTGGCAAAGCAGCTGCAGTTAACTGAACAGTAAAGATGTCTGCTCCCAGCCAACAACCATCTTGTGATGATGGGGGTGTGTAAGAGAACAACAGTGTCACACCTGAGTTTTAACCAGAGACCAGAGGTGTGAAGTTGCATCTGCGATCTGTCTCTCCAGACGCCAGTTATGCTCTCCATGCAACTTGGTACCGGAGGGAGCACACAGCTTTACTGCTAAACCAGAGAATAAGAAAAAAGGAGCCTGCCCCAAACCTAGTTTTCTACATTTCAAGGTGCTGCAGCATCTCATTGTGCTACAAAGTCACAATGTAATTGTGGTTTTCTAAAAAAAAAAAATGAAGAAAACCACCTCTTTCCATCTTGAGTCATTTGTTAATTCAGCGAGTCATTGAAGATTAAGGCACTGAATAATTATCTCTGTTACAGAATCTTGCAAGTTTTATTTTTTAAAATGTAGTGCTCTATTTGCAAAATGCTTTACACAACTGTTTTTTGAGATTTAGGTACTAATCTGCTGTAAGGGACTTTGAAACTAGTAATTTTAAAATGCAGTAAGGAATGCCATGTCCGATCAGTGATTTCCTTTGCTGGACAAATTTTATTTTGTCCAAATAGTCTTCTTGTACTATTTTTATTTCATCTAAGTAGGGGAATTCTAAAACTGGTTACTCTTTGGGGGGAATAATAGTTGAAATGATATTAGATGGTTTTTTAGAAACAATGTATGTGCCTTAGGCATGTTTTCCTAAACATTAACTTCAACTGTTCACTTTTTTGAGGCTCTCCGTGACGGCTTTACTCTCTCTTTCCAGGTGGTGATGTAGCTCCTGAAATGGAAGATGACAAACCCAGGAAAAGCCAAAAAGATGATGAAGAACAAATTGCCAAGTACAGAGAACTTTTGCAAAGTATCCAAGAAAAAGAGAAAAAACAGGAAGAAAAGGATATAGAAATGGAGATTAAATGGGTTCCAGGTAAGCTTTATTTTTTTTTTTCTTTTACTAGCTTGGAGGATATGTAATATTGGCCTGCTAATAGGGATATAGTATAAGGTGTCGAATTTATGGTGGTAGAAGCTGACCTTTTTCTTTTTTTTTTTCCCGTAAGTTGAAAGCCAGATGGATTACAATGAGGGAAATAAAAGAAATAATATGACTGAACTCAGTTCCTCAGCTGTAAGCTTCTCTTTGTAGCTTATTGTTTCACCAGGGTTTTTTTTTGTGCTTGCTTTTTCATTCGTCACTTTATAGAATTTTTTTTTTTTTTTCTTGAATAGAATTCATGTGTTTGCCATAGAGCCATAAAACATACCTACCCTTTTAAAAATGAAAATCAGTATGATTCGGAAACAGCATAAAACTAGAAGAGAATGGTTTGAAATTCTTGCTTGCGTAATGCTGAAGATCTGGGGGAAGAGGGGAGGGAGAAGTCTGACCTTCCAGTGAGACTGCTCCGTGGGAAAGCAAGCTACCAGGAAGAAAAGTTGAGGGGTATTTGGTTGTATTTAGTGACATCCGGATTTTCATCTGGAAATTAAGAAAAGATAACTTCACCATAGAGCATCGCAGCAGAACTCATCCTGAGATAGGAAAACCAGTAACTAGGTTTTCTTCCTGTGTGAGGAAAAGACATTCAGACTGGTTTTTATATTTTGTTTATGGGTATGTGCTTTCCCTGAGGTGTAATGAACCAGTTTAACAACTCGCTACATCCAAAAGGAAAGGTTTTCACTGTGGCTGCTCCTCCTTCTCATTCTGACTGCCTGTACCAGCCTTAGCACTTGTTAGATTCCTTTGTGAGCTTAATTTCATTTGCTAAAATGGCAGAACTACCCTGGAAACAAAGAAAAAAAAAAATCTGGATCTTTTCTGCAGGATTAGTGAGTTAGATAGGCAAATGGAAGAAGTATTTGGTGAATGCTCGGAGGGTTGAATTATGCAGTCCAAAGACTAGGGAGGTGTGACATTACCTTTTTGGGGGCAGCAAGGTGCTGTTTTGGCCCAGTAGCTGTAGGACTGCAGGCTATGTAAGGACAGAGCCCAATCTGTTACTGTCAGTATGGAGACCAGAGACATACTAGAATACAGCCCCTTCACCTCTGATGTGTTAATTCCAGCTAAGAATGCATATCTAATTACCTGATTTACACTAATATTATTCTGAAATCGCTCAGATAACTTCTGTTGAATATAAAACCTCACTCTTAAATCTTGTTGTGGTCTGTCCTGAGTGAGTGAAATTGATTGAACTGAATGGAATAGTTATCTGTATTTGAAAGTATACACTGGCATTAAAAATAGTTGTGTGTTTTCAGTCGTGCTCATGTAATTCCAATCGCTTGTGGCATGAATTCTCCCAAAACTTGTCAGAGAAAGCAGGTGTCATGCACTATAGGTCAAGTGCTTGCTAACACAGCTCTCATCCTGTTTTACTTCATCTGTCCACAGTGTGTCAGTATTTGCGTTCTTGAAGTTGCTCACTTGGCATCTTTAATTCATCATGTCGCTGAGCATTCAAGGCAAATGAGTTTTCCTACATAGGTAGCTATTAGAAGATTTTTACAAAGATTTGCTGTTGCCACCTTTCAGTCTGAAGGTGGAAACCGCAGTCGAAACAATTGCTGCTAGGAACGTGTTCTGTATTTGTATAGGCCAAGCATTGTTTAAACGGTTAGAAAAGCTGCCATTTTTTGTGTTGGTTTGGAAAACACCTGTGGGTTTTTTTTTTTGTTTGTTATACAGTCTATCTTCTGAAGAATCTTTCAAATTGCATGAATGAAGTTCTGTAAATTAAAAAAGTCTTAAGCAATGTAATTGTGACATAGTTAGGAATCTAGAGCAAACCATTCATTGGAGGAGATGGAAAATTGTTTGAAGAGAGACTAAAGGAAACTCTTTTTAGGTCTCTCTTTCACAGGGAGAGCAAGAAGGTTTCTGAAAGGCTCTTAAAACTGTGCCTTGCGTATTACAAGTAAATTCTATTAACATTTAGGAACTGTAGTAGAGTTGGAATCCAGTTCCCCAATACACGGTCTCCCTGTTTCTGTGCAACTGAACTTGACTTTAGAAAATTGGATTTATTCTGGATTCCATCTAGTCCAACTCCTTCCTTACTGCAACTTCTTGCAGGGAGTCCTAGGACTTTTGCTGTATCCTCACCGCTTTTGAGGGAGCAATGGGGAAAAAAACCACCAACACCAAAAAACCAAACCCAAACGAAAAAACCCTATCCTGATGAATGTGACTGACTTTGTCTGAAGTCAGTTGGATGTCTTTGCACTGGGTCAGATTTGTTGATATAATCAGGGGTTGAATGTACACAATCAAGTTTACATTGGTGGTTTACAGTATTTGATGTCAGTTTAAGAACTATGATTTTACTGAAAAAGTTAGAGTATTATCAAAGAGCAGATAATCTGGAAATCATGGAAGTGTTCACTTGCCTTTGCTAGTTGGACTGTTCACCTCCGGGATGCCAGTCAATACCACTACTAGTTATTAGCCCCCGGAATATGGTTTTTGTCAAAAACAAAAGTCCTGAAAGTGAAGACGAGTGTCGTGTCTTTACCTTTGAGTCTAATGCATGGGAACACTTTAGCCATTACTGACTGAAGGCAGCATTTGAAGCAGAGGACCTGCACGCCTGAAAGGGAGGGGTTTTTTCTTACTTTTTTTATGGTGGAGCATGGTCAGCATACGCTGAACAGTAGTTTATAGCTCTGGCAATATATATGCAGTTAAGGCTGTGTTTTCTTATGGGAGAGAAGTACATTAGTTGTTATGGTTTTTCTTGAGCAGATGTGCTTATTTAAATTCCAAAACAATTTAATTATGTTCAGTTGGAGCATTCTGGGAATTCAAAGATAGTTTTTCTTATAATCTCTTAAGACTCCTTAATTTTTTCAGAGCTAGTTTATGTCTGTTGAAATATTTTTATTATCAAGCTCTGCCTTAATATGCTTGACTTACTGCAAAATCTTTTTCCTGCCCAAATGTTTAATATACAGAGAGTTACAACAGTTAAATCTAGGGAGCTTTTCCATTGAAAGGCAGAGATTTAAATTAATTTAAAAATTTGAGTTTTGGCACAAATATTTACCCATGGTTATAGAAAGCATACTTTGTGAATGATTCAGTTATTCTTGAATCATAATAGTTTTAAATAAACCGCAGTGCCAGCAAAAATAAATTAGATGTAGTTCCAACTCTCTTTGGTCTGTTTCTTTTAGGCACAAAATCAGTGTTATATTTAAGCATCCATCTGTTTTCTTAATCATACCTGAGTTGAGCAACAATTACTATGCATCCTCATCCAGCTCCCAAAGCTCCCTTTAGAAGGTGAAGAGGGAGAAGACCACAACTGCATTTCTTGATGGTATTCAGCCAGATTTTCTTACTTCTTTTTTTTTTCTTTTATATTGGACTTCAAAATTCTTCCTTCGGGAAGAATGAGATGTAAATATTTAGCTAGGCTTAAAGGAAACTTTAAAATTTGTTTTCATCAGAAGTAGACTAGCAGGCAGTCGTGTCTCTGTAAGTGCATGGCGAACCCCAACTGTATGTCGTTACAGATAATATGGAGCATGAAAATGCCGTATGGAACATGTATTTCAGTCTATATCATAGTTTAGCATGTTCTCTGACCGAAGCAGTCTGACCCCTTGCAGCACGAAGCAGCGTGCGCTCCGCTCCGCGTGGGCTCAGCACTATAGTTCTTCACACTTGACATCTCAGCTGCCAAGGGTGGTGCGGATTTTTTCAGGCAATTACATACACCATGTTAGGAAACCTGTCTCAAGTTAAGATGTCATATCTTTGGGGGTGACAAATACAAAAGTTATCAGAATATGTCTGTCTGCCATTCCTTTTAGCCGTTTGCAACAAGGTGTTTCTTTTTTCTGGCAAAGTATTACACACTGGATGAACTTTCTGGTTTAGATTTCCTGAGAATAGAGAAGTATCTTCTTAACTTCTAATAGTTGTGTCAGTTGCATGCTGTTAAACTTCCAAAAGTTTTCGAAACAAAGTGTTTAGAGAAGTAAAAATTCTGGTCTACCCACCCTCCCTCAACGTCCTACCAGTGTGAGAAGCAATATTCTTAGGTATGTTATAGTATCTATCACACTTTTAATCCTTCAGCTCAGGTATGATGTAGTTGTATGCTAACATAGATTGCACTTTTTCTCTCTTTTCCTTGCCTTTATTTGTGAAGATTAAATAAGACTAGTGTGACTTCTTTATTAATTGTTCTAAAAAAAATTATATAGGTAAGGGTATAAATTAGTCTTTTCTATTGCCAGTTAATAAATTCTACGTAAAGTAGACAATTCCTTTCCCCTTCACAATCAAAAGGCTTTTGACCACTTAAATACACTCTTATTCTCGGGAAGTGGTCTGGACAGTAGTTTCTAAGCCATTCTAATCTGTGGAGAAACTCTAATGCCTTTCATGAAACTGCCAAATACCACAAGAAAGGGCTGCATTTTCCTCCAAGTCCTTCTGTGCCAGATGGATCAAATGATTGCATTTTCCAGGCAAATAAATCAGAAATCTTGTAACCTCCTTTGAGATTTTGGGGGTCTCTTTTTTCTGGAGATGTGACATACATTTAATTCATTTTTTTTAATCCAATATTTACTGTCTTCAGAGAGAATCTGCAAGGTTACTACCTGACCAGTAATTTTTTCCACAAAAGTAATGCAAAATAATATCTAAAGCAATAGTAGTTCAGTTTCTGGGAAGCTAATGACTCTGCTTTCATTGACTTTGGAGATGAAGGAGTGTACGGTTGGAAATAACCAAATACTTGTTTTTGTTGTATGAGAGGGTTTCTCAGTGAACCTATACAATATCCTTCAATTATCATGGCGCTGCATTTATTTGCTGGTTTAGTACCTAGTTTCTGTGGCTGTAATGATTTGCCACTTACTATTAATTCTAGCTTCTTCCCAGGATAGTAGAAGGACGCTATATCTTATTTTGTTCCGCACTTTTCTTTCTACAAGGCATGGTTTAATACGATTTTAGATCTCGTCCGCACTTTGTGTTTCAGACATGTTGTAACCAGCTCTCCAGCCTTTGAATTATTTTTGGAGCGTAGACAAACGCAAGAACAGGAATTGGTGTTTGCAGTTCTTCAGAAAAACGTTCTGCCTGCTTTTCTGAGGAGGGGTAGAACTGTCCATGAAGGCTGCCCGGTTTTTCCATGATGAACTTTGTTTTCAGTTCCTTGTTACTGAGGAGAGCTGGAAGGAATGATGAGGAGCAGGGACTGGCCAACTGAAAAACCTGGGAGTTGGGAGAAAGAATGGGATCTAGTCTAGGACATCTGGAGAGGTCTGAGTGTGATTTCCGAGCAATAAAACTGGTATGAGGGGTGGGAGAGTAGGGTTTGGTTAGGTGAGAGCTGGACTGGGATGGCAAGAAGGGGATGCTGAAGAGAGACAATTAAAACAAGCGGAATTGGGGAAGAGACGGCAAGTGTCAGATTTGGAGGGGGAAGCAGAAACACGATTCCTACGTACTCCCGAGATCTATCCGTCATGTCATAAAAGAGGATGTTAACTATAGGATATAAAAAAAAAAAGTATGTAGTGAATGAAGCAAGGAATTGGGGGTAGGAGAAAAATACTTCATTGCTCAGGCTGTTACCTCCTGCCAAGGAAGTGGATTCTGTCTTTCTGTCACTGAATTCTGCTCCGGTGTGTTGCCAGGCAAGTCAGTTAATCTCTTTACATCGTGAAGTTTTGATTTTGCAAGTGCCCGTCTTGCGAAGAAGGGGCTGAAAATGTATTAGCTGTGTGATGTAAAGACATTGCAAAAAGCATTCCTGGAGTGTGTGGCATTTTTCACCAAAAAATGAAGATTGCTTTTAAATCTGGTGCTTATTCTGGATTTAAGTACTCCAGAAGTAAAATGGAGACGCTCCAGTTATTTAATGGATTCTTTTTTTAAAGTGATGGTTCTGCACCATTGAGTACTGTAATAATATGCATTATAGAAAACTCCATTCTGTTTCTAGAGTAGGTTCAATTATGTTTGGTAATTTTGCTGTGCATTATTATGTTCAGTAACTTAGTTATCTACTGACCCATAACACAAAATATTGAGTAGCTACATGTTCGTGATCAAATGGTTAAGATCCTCTGGAAAAGTTAAAATGTGATGATGTGATGAGAAGCTATCAGAATGCATATTTACATAAATTAAACATGAGGACATACTCGTGCATGCAGCTTCAAGTGCTAGGCTTTGAAACAGTGGCAGTCTGTGCTAAATTATGGAATTTAATGTAAAACAAATTAACGCATCCAAACTTGCAGTCCAATTCTGTTATGCTAGAATTATTTGGAGCCAGGTATGTTGCATTCCTTTGGGGTCTACTTTTCTAGGACCCTCAGAAAACTGTCATGCTCTGAAAGTGAAGAGGAAACTTCCTTCAGCAAAGCATTTAGCTCCCTTTCCCAACTGCTGACAGGTCAGGAAACACGAACTTGAGGGCTTCTCTTACACCATACCCCCAGCAAAAGGATACGGAAGAGGTGCAGATCTGAGTTATTTTCTCCTTTGTCCTTTCAGTTCACATAGCTGCTAAATACAAAAATTACTTTTGGTAACTTGATGTGGCCAACCAAATAAGGGGATGTTTTATTTCTCTTGCTGCTTTTTTTTTTTTT
>VYZM01007786.1:83394-104300 GCA_013398915.1 Dromas ardeola
TGAGTTATCACAATTTGAACTGGTCATCAGTGATAACAGAAAACATTCCTTCAGATATTTTTTGTGTCTTTGAGAGGCTGATCTGTTTCAAGCAGTCTATGCCCTTAATCTCTGCTTCTTTTTAACAAATGCTTTTCAAAAAGCAAAATAAGCTTTTTGCCTCAAGCATTGAATCTAAGTCTAGGTTTACGGTTGTACTGGGTGTATACTGTTTTTTAATTTAAGATAATTTTCTGTTGTTAAAGCAGACTGGCACTAGGTAGCTTTAAAAGACTAGATGACTTGAAAATTTAACTTAAATGCATGTCATGTTATGACATTAGCATATAATAATTAGCGTATAAAATCTTTGAGTTTTTATTTACGTTTTTCTGTGCTTTCTAGCGGCGCATTTATTTTAACTTTAAACTTATTCAAATAGTAGCTTCGTGTTCTCTTCTACAATGGTGGATGAAAAATACACTGGTCATCAGAGATGCTGCAGCATTGTCATAGTATGATGACAAGAGGCCAGGTTTCAGCAGTGGAGCTGCTATATACAGCAACTTGATCCTGTGATACCGCAACGACCAGATAATATCTCTGGGTGAAATGGAGAGCACCAGTTTAGAGGTTCAGGCCAGCTGTGAGACGGATGACCCTATATTCTGATAGTGATTTAACATTTCAGAATCGTTGTCAAGTCACTTCATCTTTTGTACTTTGTTTTGCCATGCACAAAAAATGGGAATGACTAGACTGTATTCGAAGTGGTTTTGTGAATCTTAACTAATTACAGTAAGGTACATTAAATATAAGGGCTCTGTATTTGTCTGTTGTTATTTTTATTGTGTTAATGCCTTAAAAAGTGGCATCTGTAGACTGCACGGTCTGGAGAGGAGACGTTTCTCAGGAATAGCAAGAGTGCAGGGAATCGGATATCGCATGAGCAAGCTCTTCTGACTCTTGTACAGTTTATTACTGAAGAAATATTTTATTTGGAAGAACACATACTGTAAACTGATCTTATTTTTCAAGATGTTGTTTTAAACAATATTTATATTGTTTTCACAGCCTTGTTAAAGAAAAACTAGATGATTCCTTTACAAAGGAGAAAACACTTGATTTTTTTAAAAAGTTCAGATTCGTCTCATTTATTTAACTTCCTATTTTTTGTTCTAGGCCTCAAAGAAACTGCTGAAGAAATGGTCAAAAGCAGGTTGGAAGGAAAGGATAACCTAACTCCATGGCAAAAATATCTAGAGAAGAAGAAAGAAAAAAGAATGCTTAAAAAAAAGAGAAAGGTAATGTTTGCATTGGCCACCTGTTGGGGGGGGGAGTTGTGGTTTGTTTTCTTAGGTTGCTCTTTGGTTTGTTTTGGATAAACTGAATAAAAAAAAATTTTATAGCTTCCAGTGCTATTTTAAGGTTTGAATGTGCAGTGGTCACTCACGTGGAAAGACGGAGAGTGCCTCAGCAAACTTACAGAGCAAGAGGATATTCTGATCGTACAGAATATGCTTACAGAAAATTTTGTTTATCTACTTGTGTTGCTTTGAAAATAAATGAGTCATAATAACAGTTGTTTTTTAATTTATATTTTTGAATGCATTAGGAAGGGTCTTTTTGCTACAGCATGCATACCAGTTCAAAGTAATGATCGTGAACAATGTAGATTTTGGGAATTTTCAGCCTAAAATAATACAGACTTATTTCCCAAAGCTGCAACGGTGAAGAATTACTAGCCATGAAGAACTATTCAAATTTCAAATTGCAAGAGCAAATTTGGTAAATAGTTCCGTGTATGACTAACAAAATGGTCCTATAGTAATAGGAAAATTGCTGTAGCTTCATCTTTCCACACTCAGGAAGTAATTGTGAAGTAACTGACTCCTGTGGCAGTAATGTGCAGAAATAGGGAGATAAATGAAATGTTTGTGCATATGCTAGGAAAAAAAGCATGTGGCGCACAAAATTTGGCTTCCCTAAATTCTTAAATCACTCTGAACGTAATTCATGTTGTGGAATAATGTTTTTAAGAGTAATGTCTACAACTTGAGTTACGCTGTGCATTCCGGTTAGTTTTAACTGGCATTTGATGAGTAACTTCTTAAATTTTACAGAAGATGAGTGTTTTGAGTAGAGGAAGTAGCACTGTTAGGTAGTAGAGCAACTTTTGCTAGCATCATATTCTGGTTCAGTCTGATAAATTAAGTCAAGGGGCAAGGTGTATTATATTATTTTAGTAATAAGATTTGTTCTTTTAAATCCGAACTCAGTCGTTTTGAATTTCAGAGCACAAAATGAAACTCCTTGCTCCAGTTTTTCCTCAAGTAGAGTTTTTGTGGAACGTAAAGTAAGGACATAACAGTGCTGTGATTGTAATTTGTTGGTATGGTTAGCTGACACATCACAGTTTGTGGGTACATCTAATAAAGATCCTTGAAATATGTAAGTAGCCCTTCTTGAGGTACACAAAAAGCTTTCAATCCGTGAGACAGATTTTAAATTGTTGATTTGTCTTTACTAGCAATTTTTAGTGTATTTGAGTTTTATGATGTTCAGCATACGATATTTCAGTTTTCATGTTCATAGTTGCTAACAGAAGGAACATCTAATTCCAGTGAAACTTTAGTGGTTGTTTATATGTCAATTGAAATAATGTTTGTGCTTTGTTACAGGCTACTGCTGAGAGAGAACTGAGTGAAGATGAACTTCCATCTGATGTTGATCTCAACGACCCATATTTTGCCGAAGAATTTGAGAAAATGGGTAGGTCGGGAGGGGTGACTTGTGGAATAAATCTGCCCTTTCTTTAAATAACGAGCTTTAGAAACAAAGTTGAGCTAGAGTAAATGCAGGGATAGCATGTTCAGAATGAAATTAAGTAGGTGTCATTTGCCTAAAATTGCAGGTGCTGTTCTTGTAAAATGATGCATATTGTGATACGTGGAATGGCAGGCAACAGTGTTCTCTTAGCTTTCACCAGAGACCGTTATTTAGCCAGTTTCTGGGGATGGCTGTTAGAAACAAGCTGACCATCTGCTCCCCTAAATATTCCAGAGGCAAGAACTTCATTGCCTTCAAAGCCTGTTTCCTTTTGTATAGGATGAGCTCAATATGTACAGGTCCCTTTGAAGTTTGGGTCAGTTACATAAATGTCAAATGGTTTTGCATCATGAACAAAGTTGTCTTTCAGAAGAAATCAATTTTATTTTCTCTTGGTCTGATACACATTTTTACTAGTGTTCTCTGGCTGCCTAGAAACCCAAGTAGTGAAATGTAATATTTTAGGAAATAACTTATGTCCAGTTTAGATTTTTAGGATACCTTTTACGAGCTTTTTAGTCTGATGTTTAAGTTAGCTTTTGCTGTGGTAACAGCAAATTGATTTTGAGTGTGGTTTTGCTGGTTAAAATTTTAAGGTAGGGGTAATCAATAAGTGTGAGTTCCTGGCTTTCAGTGCTTTTGGAAGCTGAAACCTACGGGTGGCTTTAATAGAACAAAAAAAGAAAGGGGGGGGGGGAAGTAAGAAAACAAAACCAAACAAACAAAAAAACCCAACAAAAACCAAGAAGATAGCAATAGATTTACAAATATTGTCCGTCTGTTGTTCTGGTTGGGTTTTTTGAGTATAGCAGTGCAGATCCAAGTTCCATTTAAAACGAGTAAATTAGCTTTAATTTGGTACTGGCCAGCATAGGCTTCTGTCCTGATTGTTTGAAGTTTATAGTAGGAGAAAGTAGATAATTAAAAAGCAAATCCTGGACGACTTTGTGTGTTAATGTAACAGTAGGATGAGTCCTATCTATGTTTTATAAAAAATACCACAATTTAAGGTGTCATGCAATGCTGTTTTCTGCCGTGCTTTCCTGGTGAGTGGTGTATAGGTTATTTCGGAACTCATTGTAAAGATGCCATCCCTTCCATCACTTTTTTGTATTTTTTCTTTAATAGCAAGATTATGTAGATATTCTCATACTAATGTTTAATGTTTCAATGTTCTATGTGAAATCTCTGAAAAAATGTTTTCTTCTGCATGATGTCAGGAGTTCTTTGTGTCACAGAGGGGCTCAGCAGAGAAGGGTCGTATCTGCAGGTTCTTAAACCTTCTTCTCCATCATATGGAGAACAGACTTTCAGTGTTCGTTGGAGTCTTTGAGGATAGAAAAATAGACATAAAGAAAAAGACATAAAGAAAGCGAAGCTTTTGTCTGCAAGATTACTGATAATTTACTGAGAAACAGGAGAAAAACAGAATGTGGCTAGCCCTGGAGAAGTTTTAAAGGGAGAGCACAGTGGTTGGCTGCAAGCCAGCTGACATTTTAATGATGATTACACAGCACAACTTTGGCTTTCACTGAGTTTACCCAGGACAGCCTCTGTCTCATAGCTGGGGTTGCTTTCAAGCACAGCTAACTTAGCCAGTTAGGGACAGCGGGTTACAATCTTCTTGGAACTAGGCTGTAGCTCTGCCAACATTGTATTTAGGGTACAGGCAGCAATAACTTGAACGATCATCATTTTTCATAAGCCTTCCACAATTCCCCTGAAAGATTGAAATTTCTCCCTTGAACTGACTGTCAGATGATCTTCGATTATGCTGAAAAAGCATGTGACAGAGTATGTTTGCAGACTCAGGTGGGCCAGGGCAGAAACTGAGGATACAGTAGTGCTGTTAGGTGGTGTATTTGCCCCTCTGCTGGATTCACTTGTGGACTGTCATGTGTACAGGTCTTGTATCAGTCGGTTTTTGACAAGCTGACGCAGTTGAAGGGAAGCAAGACTATTAGGAGCTGTTACACAAAGGGCCTGACAAATTTGAGTGCTGTGGCAGTAAGGCTGGAAGTTACGAGAAGTCTGCTTAAGCATGTATTCATCAGGTTTGGCTTTTTTCCTGAAAACTGTTTGTAAAACCAGCCGTGATTCTCACAGTGTGGGTACCATCTCGGGAGAGGCAAGGTAGAGCAAGTTCTTTGTGCCTGCTCT
This sequence comes from Dromas ardeola, assembly GCA_013398915.1. Taxonomy (NCBI): domain Eukaryota; kingdom Metazoa; phylum Chordata; class Aves; order Charadriiformes; family Dromadidae; genus Dromas; species Dromas ardeola. The sequence continues at coordinate 88,363 of VYZM01007786.1, forward strand.
ACCCAAAGAGTGTCAGTGCAGGTGTGTGCAAATTAGCCCTCCTGAAAGTCATGACGGTGCTTGCTTTGCACAAAGCTTTCACACGCACGTAATCCCTACGTGGTTTCTCAATAGTACCACAGGCTAAAATGTAAAATGCTTTATATATTTAAGCTGTGATGTTGCATTTCAGAAGCTTGATTCTAGTTTGATATTGTCAAGAAAAAAAAGAAAAAATTGCTCGTCACTTTCGGTTTACCTTGTTTCAAAGAAGTGGTGTAAATCTTTAGTTTGGCGTGGCCAGTTTCAGTCTTACTGCATCTGTTGCTGTGGGGTCTCAGAAAAAGCTCATGTAGGACAGAATGACCTTTGTAGCTTAAACTGTTGGAAGATTAATAGCTGAACAGTGTAATTGCTTATTAACAAGAGAGCAATGTCCTGCTTTTGGAGATCACTGAATAGTTCCAAAACACTTTAGACTATTAAACATAGTTTCTGTTGATCCTTCTTTGAGGAAAAGGGCTACATGTCATCACACATTATTACAAATCCCATAGGTGCCAAATCATTTGGATGTCTTCTCATGATCTAATTTATGTTATATGTAGAAACTGATGGTTTTTTTAATGCTAGAAAGTAGCAGTATGACTGTGGGGATATAAGAGGTTAACAGCAAAATCTGAGTATAGTCGTAGAACCTGTACTACTTGGAAGATAAAGGCCTTAGCTGTATTACTGATTAATTTACCGAGTGTCTTTGCTAGGCTTTTGAAACGGACTTTGAAGTTTCAGAGTAAGACAGATGAGAGGTCTTGTGGGAGGAGTTTTTGGGCTGGGGTCGGTCTCCGTATTTGCAGTCTTAAAATGATGATTAGCCTTTTACTGTTAGCACTGGAAAGTTGGCGATGTGCAAAACGAATGTTGCAAACTAAATTCTTGAGCTGAGAAAGAGCCAAAGGGCAGCTTGAGGTGGGGCTTGCAGCAGAGATCAGAAGCTTTTCTCACTGGCTGGTGGCATCTATCAGTTCTAGGTAGTACTGGAGATGAGCGTCTGCTGCTGTAGGGTGGACCAAATCTGATTAAAAGATGGCAGTGGGGATTAGGTGGTAGGTAAAATCTGAGGGTTTCGAATCAGTTGGAGAGGACTCTTATAGGTTTTACATCCACACATGTGCAAAAGGTGGGGGGGGGCTTCCAGAATGTATGTGGGGAGAGGGACTAAGTCAGGAGAAAGAGAACATTACCTGTTTGTAAATTTTGAAACCAAAGTATTTCAGCGTGATGCAAAGTGTTTAGTGCTCAGAGTGCTTTCAGGTACTAAGCTGTTTTTTTATTAGCTGCATAGCGTCATAGTAAGAAATAAACGATTTTATACTAGTGCCTGGTTCACCCCCATCTGCAGCAACAGAGGTCTCTGAAGGCATGAATATAAGCTATCTTTACTTCTATCATTCTACATGTAGTGAAAGACAAGGGAAGATGACTCAGGGCCCTTGTTTGGATGGGTGGATGGGTTTGGATGGGTGGAAAGTCTAAGAGATTTTCTGATTTAACTTCGAGAATAATTGTCTTCACTTCATATCTCTGTGCCTGGTTTCCTTTTCTGTAGTTTAGCCAGTTCTGCAAAGATACAAAAGATTTCATAGTTGTTAGAAGTCTTACAGAAGACATTTATTTCTCATTAACATAAATTACATAGGTTAGGTAACAATATTATATCTGAATCTGATTTTCCTGCACATTTTCTGGAACTACTAAATCAACAATTTAGTCCTTGAGCTGGTGACATTGTGCGTCTGCATAGTTTATTTTTTGGTGGTGGTGGTTTCTTTCTTCTAGAAATCCATTTCCAGCTTGGAATCCATTTAGAAGTAGTCAAGAGAATAGTCAAGGGAGGAAAAATTGTTCCTCAAGAAATGTGTCCTGTTCCAGAGTGTACTTAGTGATATAACTTGACATTTTTCTGGCATGTTTGTATTTCTAGTCTGACTCCAAATCTGGCTTAACAAAATGGAGCCAAATATCTTCCTTAAGAGTACCCCCAGTGGACTGTAATAAATTGCCTGGGAATGTAATTCCGAGCTCAAAGGTCAGAGTATGTGGTTCAGGTCAGGAAACCTTCTGCTTTCCTGCTCCTTCTTGATCGAGGTCTACAGGCATTCCAAAGAGAGTAACTTGATTTTGTAGGATTTATAAATGGGTCTGTTTTCATTAAAGTTTATGTTTGATTAATGTCTTGTGCTGTTACTGTTCATTATGTCTGTCTAATCAGCACTGTGTATCTGAAGTAAATTCTAAGAGAGTAAGAACGCTTCTTCAGAAGAACGTTCAATTCATTCTGAACTGTGCCAATCATATTTTCATTCCTGTGATTCTTTTCAGGTCTTTTTTGCGAGGGTGTTTTGCGCTAGCATGGCTAACACCACAATATGGTCTTCTAGCCTTGCATATAAATTTTAAAAACTGTTTGCCTTTTGGTTTTGGGGTTTTTTTTGTTTGTTTTTGTTTGACTGATGTACTCATTCAGCTGGCAGACTTGTATTCTGGATACGGAGGAGAGATGCACATTTGCTTTTTATTCTAAGTATTTACTACAGCGTCTACTTAAGTAGAAAGAATTTGAGAACTGCAGGACACTTCAATTACATTTATGAGTATATAAATTAATTTCTCTTTAAAACACCCTGGGACAGGAGTAATGTCATATGCTTGCCTGCACTATTGTGATACTTCTCTCTACTGCTCTATGAAAAATACAGTAAAACCATTTTTTCTAACTGTTCTTTTTCGTTGACTTGTTTATGCCATTTGAATATTGCTGCCTCCTTAAGTTAAACGAACATTCAGCGGATTTTTGTTAAGTCTGCCTGGGGTTTTTTCTTGATTTTTCAGCCTTTTTCCGCATCTGACATTTAAGTATTGATTACAAGAAAATGAGATGCATTTAAGAGGTTCTATTCATAGGTAGATGATGCGCTCATGCATAAGCTTGAATAAATGTGTGCATGTCCTGTATTTGCACTTAGGTTTAAAGAAGAAGCCGGAATCAGTTGAAAGTGCCTCAGAAGATGAAGATGAAATCGAAAAACAGAAGGTAAAGTGGCTTAAAATGTTGAGAATTACAGATGTTGCATTGCTTGAATTCTGCAAATATTTGTGTTACGTGTTTGTGAGCGGAACCACTAAATTCCGTAGGACAGCAATAGAAGAAAACTGTATGATTTTAATAGCGACAGCTTTTGGAACAAAAATTACCTAAGAAGAATGGTAGATGGTTCATGCTTTGATGCTTTAAGATTACGCTGTGATCTCTTTCTGGAAGATTATAGTTGAACGCAACTCACCAGAGTTAAGTAACACTGAAATGTAAGGGCACAGAAGCCATAGTGGTTGAGCTGATAGTCCCTCTAGCTGTAAAGCTATCCCAGTATCTTGCTGTGTAATTGTCACTATAAAATTGTTTCCATTTATGATTTCTATGTTATGGTGTACGGTTTTCAGATTAGATTATTTGTACATTTCAAAGTTGAATGTGGATATGTGCATTTATTTTATATCTAATAAAAAGGAAATGAACTATCATATTTAATGTTACACCTCAAAATGTTAGAAGAATCTTATTATGGATGAAATAATACTGCCCCGACAACCCTTTATATGTATGTAGACTCGTACAGACTTTACTAATAGGCTGGTACATTTTTCATAGAAAACTTAATTTCATTGTGTAGCTTCTTATTGGACCTTCTTATTTTGCAACAGGCTGAAATGGCCCTGCTTATGATGGATGATGAAGATGATGCCAGAAAACATTTTAATTATAAAAAGATTGTAGAACAACAGAATTTGAGCAAGAGGAAAAAGAAACTCTTGATGAAAAAGAAAGAATTACTAGAAGATGACTTCCAGGTAATGGTATACTCTTGATTTTGAGGCTCAGTGAGAACCCTTAGTAATATCAATTATTTTCAAGACAAATTTGGTGGCCTCGTATCGGTCTTTTCCCTTACTCTATCTGAAGGAGAAAACCTAGATCTACCTTCTTAGGGAGGTACGGGCTAGTTTCAAAAAGCAAGAAATGTTCTCATGCAAGGTTGAAGGGGGACAGACTCAAGCTCTGTTTAAGATAACAAGACACTATTTATGCAAGGCCTTGTACAACTCATGGCCTAAAATACACATTCCTATGTGTGTTCTGGTTGTTACCCACTGCTGCTTTCATCCTGGTCAGTTCTTAACAACAAACCTTTCCTTGGTCTGCCGACAGAGGCATATACAGGATTTGTACAAGCATTCACTTTTCTGTTTTACCAATAGTATCTTCTGGCTCTCTGCTTCACGCTTACTGGGATTTTGTGACTGGAGCAGTTCCAGGAATGCTGAAGAATCTCGTGACTCCTTGAGCAGCTCATATTTTATCGTGTATAAAAGTTTTGCTATCGTGGGTAAAGGTTACCTAAATAAATACTCCCTTTCTGCCTTCAGGTAAATGTTGCCGATTCAAGATTCCAAGCCATGTTTACTTCTCCCCTGTTTAATTTGGATCCTTCAGATCCAAATTTCAAGAAGACAAAAGCAGTGGAAAAGATCTTGGAAGAGAAAGCTCGCCGAAGGGAAGAAAAGGAGCAAGATCTTAAGGAGGCAAGCAAGGGGCCGGAGAACAAGACGGCAAAGAAGGGAGAGGTTGCTAGGAAAACCATAGATCCTGCCTTGTCAATGCTAATAAAATCTGTCAAAAATAAAACCGAAGAGTTTCAGGCAAGGAAAAAGCAGAAATTCAAATAACTGAACTTTGGTTTTACTCAGACTTTACTTTAGTCTTAGTTCTTCTAACTGGTGACATCTATGAAAGTTACAACAGCCTGCTCTGATGCCTGTCCACCTAACGCTTCCTGAAAAGTCACCTAATTGGGGGGGTGAGTTTTGAAGGAACTAGAGTAATAATTACTCCTTCCTTCTGCCACAACAAATACTGTTTTGTACTATAATTGAAAAAGTACACCTTGAAAACACATAAGGAATTGATGGTTTGGGGGCGGTTTGTTTTGCCTCCTGCTGTCTCTTAAGGATAATAAAAGTGCTGAAGATGGCTCCAAAAAGTAGTCATAATTATGGTTGTATTTATAAGTAAGAAGAACACTTCTGCAGAGGTTTAGAGCTGAGACTAAGTAGTCTTAATGTTTTTTAATTCCACAGAAGTCTGTGAAATGTATCTCTGTTGATAAGGAAGATAATAATATAACTAAAAATTGAAGACAGTTTGTATACAGGTTTTTTGTATATTTTTAAAAGACTTCATATATGCTTCATTATTTTCTCCTTTGAATACTTGAAGACTTCTGGATTGGTATTAGATAATTAATGGAAAAAATGCCATTTAGAAGTGTTTCATTAATATATAGTGGAAATAAATGGTTTAAATTGGCCCAAAAGAATTTTGGGCGCTTAGCTGTGTTTTCGTCTCCTGCGCCTAAATGAAACTGTCAAAATTAAACTTTCTTCTATTAATATTGTATTCCCATTAACACAGTTCCACTTGTACGAAGTCTTCCAGCATTGCAAGTGTTGAAAAAATAAAAAGTCAAAGGTGGATGTAGGGTTAGAAATTGTTTGTTTTATGGCCATATTAGTATTGGTGTCAGTGATGAAAGTATCAACAGTGCAGGGAAAAGGCAGTAGGTAGGAAGTGATCTTTCTTCCCTGGAGTGTGGGAATTGATTTGTCTAAGGTTTGGGGTTTTTTGGCTTGTGGTTTATGGTTTGGTTGGGGTTCTTTTTGTTTGTTGGGTTGTTGTTTTTTTTTTTTTTTTTTTTAAGTGTTTGCTATATTAGCTCTAATGGAAATGCAACATTGTATCAAAACCCAACAAAAATATTAGAAACAAGGAGCTGAAGGTAACCTGAAATTGTAAAGAAGCATTGTTAATTTCTAAGACATTCTACTCATTTAAACAAAGAATTACATTAAAAGAGGTTAGCAACTAGGTAACCAAGGTAGCGTTTATATGAAGTAAATATATGTCAATAGGTAAAGGAGATGAGCGTGTGAGATTTAGCTCGCGAGAGGCTGTCCACCTAATGGCCATAATGGGCAAAGTAATTAAGGGACACAGTATAGAAACACGGATGGAGATGGGTTTTGCAGGAGTGCTTTGCAATCATGTGCCTGAAGAACACTTGCAGACCTTGAACGTTTTACATGTAATTGCTCTTCATGACCATTTGAACATCCTCGGATTCATTTTCAAGAAGCTGACAGAAAAAGTTGAGATATTACAGTGTCTTTTATACATAACTTTGATCCAGCTTCTGTGGCTTCTTCACCTTTCAAGCAATACAGCAGGACCCATCAAACCCATTTTGTAGTTTGAACTGACCAGCTGTGATGGAGAACAAGGAAAACTTGTCCCACTGGAAGTGGTGGGAAACTTCTGAAGATGGGTGTACAGTGGGGAACAGCATAACAATATTCAGCAAGATACGGATTTACAAAGAAAGTGAGGAAAGAAAGATGCTTTGGGAAACAGAATTTTCCACCAAGGGAGGGGTCCCTGCATCAAACAGGAGAGCTGATGGTTACTACTTCAGAAAATGTTACGTGTCATACAAAAGTGATAGAAGCGTACACATACTTATCTGAATCAGACGGTGGGTAAGGAGACAAGCTTCTCCCATAATGAAAGATCGTATTAATTTTGTAATAAAACTTGCAGCATGGAAGCTAAGTAGTTGTCTTTCATCCAGTTTCTTAAGACCAGCACATATGATTTCCAGGCACAAAGTAGTGACACCAAGCTGAAAGGGTATAATTTAGACGTACCATGTATTTGTACAGATTATTTTTTCTAAGTGTGATTCATTGTATGGCTTACATATTGTAGGCTTATGAAATGCACTAGGGATAGTAGCTTGAACTGAATGAGGTTTAGAGACTGGATATACTAACGTTAGTGAGGACAGAAGGGCAAGTGTTTATATATAAAATGTGTGGAAAATCGGACAGCTGAGAACAAAATTAGAAGGTCTGAACAGAAACATAAGTCAAATGAAGGATCCACCTCGCCCAGTAACAGGAGATGATAATGGTGTGCTTGCAATACTACACCTTGTCAATGGGGAAGTGGGTGTGTTCATAATTGTTTTAACTGTTTCTTTCAGAAACACAGCTTGGAAAGGACTAATTGTTGTAGGTACTTACTTTGTAACAGCACCCTTTTAAAGCTGTAGGAACAACAGGGAGTTTTATTCTGTGTTGGTCCGCTTACAAGTTCTAGTTTAATGCTGGGGCCACAGACGGTCTCCCGTAACTTGTAATAATTTGTACAGAAAAGCAGATCTGGTGGGGGATAAGGGCAACACACTGCATTGTCTCTTGAATCCTCTAACCCTGGCAAGTTCTACCAAATCCCGCTGTTCGATGCGTTTGATGTGCATGCTCTTACAAAGGAGCGTTCCTTGTTTATGCGCTAGCAGTGGGCACGGCCTGCTGAGTCTGACTACCTGGCAGTAGTTGAGTAGAGTCACTCAAATTGTCGGTGCTTTTGTCTTTGGCTCAGTGCTTTTATAACTTCAGTGCTGGAAAACAACGGATGGCATGGGTGAATCTCCGCTCCTCCAGAACAGCCAGATGTGCTGAATGACGCCCTGGTACAAAACTCTCCAACAGAACTTCTCTACCTCTGCAATGTATCTGTCCTTTACAGTGATTTTGCTGGAGGACTAATTTGAAAAAAAAAAATTGTTATAAAATTAAAAAGTCAGAAATAGCAATGGTGTCTTATTGAAATTAGATGGTGTAAGTTATGTGACATCTCTTCTTCATGTAAATGCACACGTACATGTGCTGGCTACCTTCTTTCTTCCAGTTAGGAAGCCAAGCCTGTGCGCGGAAGTCATAGCAAGACAAAATGTACAAAAATATGAAGGTAGGCTTCAGAGTGATTTTTAACTATTGGTTGAAAAAAATTTTGCTGTGTGGTAATGTATATTTGGGTATCATGTAAATGCTTAATGGCTGGTAATTTTATCTAATCAGATGTTCTTTTCTTTGTTGTTGTTCTCAAGTTGCCGAGTCCTGAGGGGCATCTTGGTTGGGAAGAAATGCAGGGTCTGTCCCAGCATGCATCTTAGATGGGAAATTTTTGGTCTGTTTATAAAATTATTAGGTCTAAATCATCTCCCCCCCGCCCCATTTTTTTAAATCAGGTTATTAATTACTAACTGCTAATGGCTCAAAGCCCCATCATCCAATCTCCGTGATTCCAGCATAATGCTAACAAAATCTGAAGTGATTCCTTTCTGTGTTTTGAGCAGAAGTGCGTCCAAGAAGCCAGGTAAGAAGTGGTCGTGTCTCATCTAGAATTCCTTGCAATTCATTACCCTTGGTGTAAACAAAACAAAGGATGTTTTTGACCATCTCATCCTTTTAAACATGAAAATAGCATCTAGAAGTTCTAACCTCTGAACTTTAAAATGTCATTTTATTTTTCCCTTTCACTAAATGTCATGCAACCAGCAAAAGTGACAGCAATTAAGTAAAATAACACATGAAAAAACAGGACTGTTAAAAGTGAGACAGAACTAATTTTTCTAGCAACTTACGGAGGTCTGGTACAAAGTAGTTCGTCTCCAAGTTGGCAGCCATCAGAGCTCACGCTAGAGTGTAAGCCAGACATTTAAAGATCTAATATTACAAGTGGAAATCATAAGAGGGTTTGATTTATTTAAAAACCAAGAAAGATCAGACAACCAGAGATGAAGAGCCACGTATGTTTTCTATTATTCCTTCCTTCTAAAAATTAAACGTATGATTTCCAATTAATACTAAGTTGTTTTTTTGTTCTTTTCATATTTCAGTAGTGTCCAAAAATAACAGTCACATAACACATAACACACACAACAAAAATACACGTCACATACAGTTTTTTAGCAAACAAAACAACCAACCAAAACACTGTTGGGTTTTTTTTTAAATGAAGTCTAAAAAACTTAAGTTATATATAATATATATTTAAACTACTAGGGTAATTAGGTTGTTTTGCACTTGTCTTAAATAATGAGTTAAATACCTCAGCCTCAGTTTTGTAGCTATGATAAGAACAAGAGGAGTAGTTCTGATGGCACAGGAATTTTCATTATTCTTTATTTCATCAAATACTTTAAAAAACCTGCAACCTTCTGAATGTAAAAACATACCTTTTCATGCACAGGCCTATGTTACTGTATTCCTGTAAAAAAGCAAAACAAGGTGGCAGAAAGGCCTATTTTCTTGTGTATTTTTCTGTGCTTGATGTATGGTGTTATAAATGGGAATATTTTTGTCTAGGCTCTAGATCCAACCTAGATTAATGTCACTTAAGGTCATTATTACTTTATATCCTCCTCATCCCTAGCATATGAGTAATCCCTGCTCAGAACTGTTCCAGCTCTATATTTCAGCCATGCGAGACTATGCAAGTTTTAAACCAAATTGCTTCTAGCCTCCAGTGAGTGTCCTGGCAAACCTTGCTCCTGTCCCATTCTCACAGAGACACTTGATCCAAAGGCTGGTTGCCACGTTTTCATGGGCAAATGCTCTTGGACTGCCTCCCACGCGCTCCTTGGCACTGCACAAATCCCTTGGCGTCGCACTGAAATCCTGCCCCGTGCACTTAGACCTTTCTCCATTATTTCTGAGGCAAGGAAGGAGGGAAAGGACGACTGAGGCAGATAGGGGTTGTATCGACTTCCGACAGCGTGAGTCAAAGATTGGCAATGTAAGTCTGAACCAGAACAGAAAAACTGCCCATTGCAGGCTGCAATGTGTGTGGCTGAACCGCGGCTCAGATGGGTTGGCAGTTTCTCCATGGAAAATATAAGTCTTAACAGAAGTGGTTACCAAAAGGACTAAGAATAGCGAAGTGACTGTTTTAGGATGGCTGTGATTTCTACAGGTGATTAAGAGTTAAAACCACTTCTGTGGAGTGCAAAACCCATAAGCACAAGCTTCTTCCCTTCCTCATTCCCCCATCTGCTTTTCCCCTTAGGTTAATGCCCAGGCAACCAAAGAGGGAGTGGGTGCGTGAGCTCTCCCCAGAACGAATGCCTTGAGCTTGAGCAGGATTTTGGGGCAGGACAGGACATCCTGAGCTATTGGTCCTTTTCCTTAAAGACTTCTGCAAAAGGGCCAAGCAGCACCAGCACAGAGAAAGCCTGAAGAGATGTGCGGTGATGAACGACGCCTCTGGTTTTGACCTGAAGGGCGTCCCGACAGCCGGAGGTGGGAAAGAAGGTCAGTAATTCCCAAACCAACTTCAAGTGATGCATTTTTTTTTCGCATGTTTCTCATTTGGTGAATTTTAGAGCTCTGTGTGAGGAAACTAAATACAAATGCCTAGGAACCAAAACCGTACTGGGGAGAAAGTCAAGAATGGTAGGTGTGAAATCAGCTCTGGCATTTGTTTCAGCTACATAAATGGATGCTTTTCTATGAGCTGTGCTCTGACGGGAAAATGCTATGAAGGGAAGCAGTCTTCATTACTCTATATTTCGGTGTCCAAGCGTTTGACTTTGCAAAATACCTGTTTTGTTAGCAGGTTTTAAATTTTAATTTATTCTAATGAAATAAAGCCCCCAACCATTATGCTTCATGGAAGCCCATCTGCCTCACATTTGGATCATCACCTTCTCAATCCAGAAGACCTGACTGACCTCTTCAATGCGTGTCCCAACTGGGGTGAACAGCAGAGTGCTGCGTATGGCCCTTACTGAGTCAAAGGGATGCTGTGCGAGGTGACGGCTACAGAGCTTCTTGCAACACTCTTGTATTAGCATCAAAACAGGTGTAGCAGATCTGTGACACCTAAAAGGAAGATAAATGTATCACTGAATTTAAAGTTAGCTGGCTTTCTGAAGGGCCCCAAAATTTACATTTGACAACAAAGGAAGTTGCCTTGGTGAGCAAAGATGCATTCATTACAGAATGGCTGCCTTACTTTGCTGTAAGTAAAATTTTTGAAAGGTAAAAGGTACAATATACACAAGAGGGGTAACAGTAATGAACTTAAATGCACGTGTTAAAAGAGCTGTAGGCTAAAACTGCAAATTCTGTCCTGAAATAAACTTGCATCAATTTTTGTACTAATCTCAACCACTCCAAAACATGAATTTGCAGACAGAGCTCATGAGCTAGTTGGAGGGATGAGAATGGATTTTTTTTTTCCTCCTCATTTTGCCTCCTGAAGATCAGAACTTCCCCAATAAGAGAATGATTCTGCCAATTATTCTTATACCTTCACAGTGAATTTAAGTATCCTGAACTCTCCTTGTTGCACTTGCATCAGTATCACAGAATTTGAAGAGGAGGCTGTTGCGAAGACTGCCCTACTGAAATTGTATCACACCTTGAGGGCAATAAAACAACCTTGGTTTGGACTAAATCATTACCTATGGAGAGCTGCAGAAAGCAACCACGCAGGTCAAACCCCATAAAAATACTAAGATGATAAAACCTGTGGAGAAAATCTAGTCTTGGATTTACTTAGTCACCGACTTGGCTTGTTTTGCCAAAATATGTACTTTTAAATTCTCATATTTAAATCTGCACCATGGTTTGTGTGGGCGTGAAGAGAAATGACCTCTGACTCTGACAACCACTGTTCTGTGCGTCCTGGCTTCCTGATCTCCCGCAGCGGTGGATGGGGAGATGACTATCCTGCTACAATGGCCAGTATGTACCCAGTACGCCTATAACTCATTTTCCATCTTTAAGGAATAAAGACAAAACCTTGCAGGGATTTACTGCTAGTGGTTATTTTGGCAACAGCCGATGAACGCATGTTTGAAGTTTCATTTCTCAAAAGTCCTCTGTCTTATGATTTGGCCTCCATCTAGTTACAACTGTGAAAGCTGGCTGAGAAAGGATCGCGATCACATTGAGTTAGAGTTTTTTTTGAGATGAGATGGAACGAGCTTTGGAAATAACCGTGTGTGGGTGTTGAGCAGCCGGGAGTACATGGAATGCTATTTAGACAGGTCCAGGATGCTAGAGTATTTTCCTCATGTAAAGTGGCTCATTATCTGGAAAAAACATTATTTTACTGGCTGGAAGTCAAAGAAGGGGCCTCTTCATATGCAGAGGAAACAACAAGCATGCCTGGAGAAGACTGCAGGCTTATTTATGCTACCTGCAAAGATCAGCCAGTCTTTCAAGGGGATTAATAATGTGTTATCTGAGTGGATTGATTCCAGCCTTTACAACGGCCTTCAGCTGCTATTCTCCTTTTGCGTGCAATCATTCAGATAACATTTCCTGTTCCTATTTGTTGGTGCATTCAGCTTCTTTTTCTGTTTACTGTAGAAATGAGTTGCAAAGTTCCAAAACTAAACTGGAATGGTCGATGTAGGGCTGTATTTCTATGTGCTTGCCTTTTTTTTTTTTCTATATGGCCACTTCCCAGACACATTCTTTCTTAAATCGTTAGTTGTCTTGAAATGATTGTTCAAGGTTGTCTTCTCAACTGGGTCAAAAGGGATAGGAGACGGATACGAGTCTTTTCCTCTTCTACTGCCTTTTCTCAGCACCACTGTTCTTTAACAGGTGTCCAAAAGCACGGAAACCTCCCAATCCAAAAGTTCAGCTATTTGTGGCCTGGAATGCCTCCTTTTGTAAAGGAGGGATAAAGTGGATCTCTATTCAAAGTAGGTCTTCTGTTGTCACACAAAAAAAGCTAAAGAATTATTAGAAAGGAGATCTAAACTGTGATGAAAAGCGTGCCTTTCTTGTCTTCTACTATTAAATATTTTCCTTCATTGTGCCTGAAGGCTACAGCTTAGCATCTCCAGCTTCAAATTCTAGTCTGCCTTGAAGTGAAGTAGCTGAATTACTTAGCTATAGATTTGAAGAAACCTATCAAAATCAGCAGTCCTGGAAGGTTGTAACTAGCAGAGGTTTCAAATGGTTTCTCCCATTTCTTTGTACTTTGTCCGCATCACTGTAACAAACCAGTATGATACCTGAATGTATGTTGTCAGATAGGTGGGCCTGATTTGACAGAACCTCATAGATGAATGCTGTGTTTCCCAGACTTACTCAAAGAAGCTCCAAAACTTATCTCTGCAAGGAATTTCCTTGGTGGAGGAACCACAGGACATGTATAGGGCATCCACCCTAACCCTGTTTGACAGGAGTTTATACTGCTGAGTCTGAAACGGGAGTTGTGAGGCAGCAGCGAGAGGCTGGACTTCCTCTTGTTCCCCTAAGCTGAGGGAAATGATTTTGCTCGGCATGATGTTAAGCAACTTGCTGAGTTGAACAGCAAACACATACCCCTGGTACGCAGCTCCTAATTGAATGTCGCTGATGCCTCCGGAGCAGAACGCTTCTCAAAATCCTGGTCAAAGTTTCCAGCTGTGCTGTGTTAAAGTGTTTCTTGTAGGGATGTGCTTGTACCTGCGTGAATGTCCGTGGGTCTGCTGGACTGCAAATGCATCTAAATTCTTCTTACTGAGCACATGGGGTCACCCCACTCAACGTCTGGTCAAAAAAAACAGTCCCAAAAGTATCCACCCTCTGGGCTTTTCTTTTAGGAAATGGAGGGTGTCAGTATTAACACAATACTTTAAGCTCCAAGAAGTAATTAAGCAGTGGCATCCATGTCTGCATTATTACCTCAGATTTTATTTACTTATGGTTTCATTATAGTACAGCAAGTGAGATGAAGCCTCACTGAAGCCTCCGGGCTGGAACAGCCACTTTTATTCAGAATAAATTAAAGCAGCAGATAAGCTCTTTATCAAATTAGGAATAAAACTAGTAGTCTCTGCTTCAAAACACAGACAAAGTGCAAGAAGAAATTTAAGATAATCAACAAGAAATAGAACAAAACCAAAACCAGGCATTAAAACACAGCTGGAAACTTTGTAAAAGGAATAAAGGAAGCCTTTCGCTTCAAACTTGTACGCTCAGGAATGATTTACAGAATGAGATCACCTTTTTATGGGAGCAGCACCACAAATCTAGAGAAGAGCAAGGACCAGAAAACAGGAAAAACCAAGAAATATTTGGCCAGTTTGGAAACTGTCACCGGCAGCAAGGGACAAGTTAAGTAAAAACATCAAAAAAAACAAGTGAAACCAGACGTTTGGATTTGAAATCCAGTTTTCCTGGAGAACGGGGTAGGACCAAACATCAAGGATGTTTTTAGCTTCCCCCCAAAAGAAAGAAAGGCTCCGTGATCATGCTGTCCATCCATCAGTCTGTCAGCCTGCCTTCCTAATTTGAACCTGCTGGCCAACTTCAAGGAGATTTGACAGAAAGGTCAAGTCAAAATATGTGTAGATCCGAGTCAGCCACATGTTGTGCTGCGTCTTTCTTAGCCAACAGACAGGAGAGGTGGACAGAGAAAGGGAGAAGGGGGGGGCAGAAGGTGTGTAGGACCTTATGCAAGACATAGAGATGAATGCACAAGGTCAAATCGAAGCTGCTTTGGTAGTGACCAATGCTGTGTGTCGAAGAAAGGCTGTAGCAAGCAGGCAACACTTCCACACAACACCCTCCCTTTCCCCCAAAATCAGACTGTCCTAGCTCAAATGTAACTATTGCCATCTGAGAGGCAAAAAAAAGTACGTTGTGGAATCTCCTCGGTTCCCTTCAGCACCACTATCAAGAATAATGAGGACTTTTTAACAAAAAAATTGGCAGCAGAGCAACTTGCAACTGGGATTTGGACCTCACGTTGAAATCTGTGAAAGGAGGCCAAAGATTTTCTAAGGGTTTGTGGAGTTCACATTATTTCCTTATAGTTTTATCCAACAGAAGAGGAAGCACCTGGTAACGTGGAAGACGAAAGCTGATTTCCATAAGCCGCATAGTTCTGTGTGCCAAAAACGTGTGTTGAAAAAGGAGACTTGCATTTGTTCTTGACATTTTTTTTTTTTGCATCGTTAAAAAAATTTAAGGCTGGTCTTTGAAAACAAAATGTCAGTAATACAAAAATTAATGGAAACACATTGCTATTCATTGGGGAAAAAAAGTCATAAAAGGGGTTTCTGATTATACGGCAGGCCAGGAAGGAGCCTCCTGAATGCCCGGGGAAGATCCTACATAGGATTAGGACACTGGAGGTGGAATGAAGTCTGAGGGTGAAAAGGTTAGTTTTCAGATTTTTTGTTTGGTTCTCCACAGTTCAGCTCAAGTTTCTGTTAATGTTTAATATACAGTATAACTTGTCTACAACACTGTGGCCGCAGGCTAAAATGTGTTCCCTACAAATGCGAGCGAGATCGAATTATGTTTGTTTTACGTGGTAACGATGGTAAGAAGTGGAAGTAACCTATTACTAGTTAGTATTTGCTTTGAAATGTATTTTGGCTAGTGAATTAAACTGGTGTCAGAGGAAGTTCTGTAGAAACCTGATTTGTAAAAGTTCCCTTCAGAGATGGAGTTTGGCTGAAGCAGGTCATTTCCTGACACAGTGATTTTCCTGCAACAGCTACATGCTGTACTCACTTTTAGGGATGGAAAAATGGGGAAGAGTTGAAATCTCCTTCATCCAGAGGGCTCAGAAGCATCTTTTATATAAACTATATCCTATTGCTTCTCATGTTGGAGCTTGAGCAAGAGACTGGGGAAAGCGGGCCGGAGGCCCAGCACCCCAGCAGAGGGCCCAGAAAGAGCCCGGGTGAGCAGAGCTGCTCCGCAGGCAGGTACGTAGGTCGCCCCCGCCTCCCACCTCACAGCCCCGGGCCCGGCCCCCCGCTGCCCGGGCTGCGCCATCCCCCCGGCGAAGCTGCGGCCGCCATTTTCCCCCACCCCGCGGACCAGCCGCCGGCCGCTCCATCTCGCAGGCGCCCCCCGGCCATCGGAGGAGCCGCCGGCCGCTCTCTCGCAAGAGTCCCCTGAGCCGCGCCCCGTCCCCGGCCGGCGGCGGCCGCCTCAGAGGCGGCAACCGGTCACTGAACCCGCCCACCCCGCCTGAGGAG